>CM021103.1:670244403-670346536 GCA_007115665.2 Sequoiadendron giganteum | reverse complement strand
AAAATATTTCAAATTATTTTCTTGAAAAACATAAATTATTTTAAAAAAAAAAAATCATCTCTCTTAATGCAAAAAACATTCTTCATAAATTTTTTTTTTAAAGGATCTAACTCTAGTTCAAAAATTCTTTTTTTAAAAGAAACTAATCTGTTTTTTTACAAATATGTAATTTCACTATATTATGCACTATCTCCATGTTGAGTTTTTTTTAAAATATATGTAAAAATGTAATTTTTTTTTAAAGCTTTCATTTTAACTTTTTCAAAATTAAAGTTTAATATTTTATAAGTTTTCATTTTATAAGTTTTTATATAATTATGATATTGCTATGAGATTCAACCGTGTATCTTTTATATAATTATTTTTAAAGAAGAAAAATAAATCATTTCATAGTTCTTAATAATTGTTTTATTTAAAATCTATTAATTTATTTATAGTTATATATTTTATATAGCATTTTATTAATAAAGAGGCATATTAAAATAATTTTAAAATTCAAATATTTAATATAAAGGGTTTTTTTTTGGCAATTCAATTCAGTTTTAAAGGACGTTATTTTATTTTAATTTAACGATTTTTTTTAAGAAGGGTTTATTTTTTTTAAAGATTAATAGTTAAGTTATTTGTTTTGTGCACTTAAATTTATTTACAATGTCAACTTTAATTCTTGAAATTAACTTGAATTCTTCTAACTATCATTCTTGGAAAACTCATATATCCTTTATTTTTTGTTTTAAACATATTTTGGATGTTGCTATGGATCCCAAATCAAAACTTGATCCATCTGCATCTAAAGATGAACAAGAAAAATGGAAGCTCAGAAATGAGGAATCTCTTGGCCTCATAGGTATCTCCATGTCACCCGAACTTTATGTTTACATTGGGACATGCACAATTGCCTATGAAGCATGAGACAAACTCAAAACAATTTATGATAGTACAAATGAATCAAGAAAAATTCAAATTCTAGATCAACTTGAAGATTTGAGGTATTCTAGTTTTAAATCTATGGATGAATTTTTATTGAAATTTGACGCTTTAAATAGTCAATTGAATGGTTTAGGAGTTAAATTAGATAATCTTAGATTAATTCATCTTATTCTTAAAAAGTGTCTTCCTAGGCAATTTCAATAATTTATTACTAATATTCATGCTCAATTAGCTATTTCTTATTTAGCTACTCAATTAACTTATGATATTTTTCGTAATTTATTAAGACAAGAAGAAGCTAAGTTGATTCAGTTTGACAATCTTAAGTCTAATGAACATGTTTTTTTGTCTAATCATAAGCAAAATTTTAAACCTCATTCAAAACAACAACATTATAATTCCAAACCTCATTATAATAATGAAAATGATCATAGAGAGTTTAACTCTTCTAAGAGACCATATTGCACTTATTGTAATAAGGATGGTCATTGGCAAAATACTTGTTTTAAAAAGCAAAATGAGAAAAAGCCTATGAATCAAAATAATCAATAGTTTCATAACAATGGTAATCAATCTAGACGTGATTTTACATGTAGTTTTAATGTTTCTAAACCTTCTGAATGGGTTATTGATTCAGGTGCATCTCAACATGTTACTTCATATAAAAAGTTTGTTTTTTAAATAACTTTACAAGTACTTTATTATTGGACTTGATCAACCCAATAATAGTGTACTTGTTTTACTCAATTATATTTGGAATATGAAAAGGGGATATTCATGTAGTCATGAATGCATGAATATCGTCTTAATGAATTATTTACTTAATAATCCTTGTCATAGTATGCAATTCTCATTATTCCATCACATTTTTTTAATATTAATTTTTTAATTCAAGGTGGCTTGATTTGTGCTCCTTCATATTTAAATATATCTTTGAGATCTTTCTATCACACTTTGTGAGAAATTATCATTCTCTCTACCTAAGGCTTGATCTATTACAATATTTAAAACAAACCTAGTGTTTCCTTCTCATCTACAATTATGTTGTTTTGATAAAGGGAATTTTTATTGGTAAATTTGTCTTTTTGATGGATTTATCTCATCTATTTTGTTTTTAAAATTAAAATCTCATTGTAGTATTTGCCTTCTTGATGGATTTATTCCATCTATATATGTTTTGAAAATTAATCTCTTTATCAAGTCTCAATGGAGCCTTTACATATATATTTTATGCACTAGTCGCATTTGGAGTAATGTTGCATAGGGAGCCCTATCTATAATGAATCATATATTTTATCAAGTATAATTGGATTTTTTTTTTGGGACCTATGGAAAATATTTCCATCCACTTTGATGGTATGCACTTACTTATTTATGATGAACTTAGATCTATTTTCTTAATTGATGGGGATCAAGTTCTTGAAACTTTTATGTTTCATTATTTTATTGAAGGCATTATGGTTTTTTTTTAAAACCATCTTTAGGACCAATTTTTCAATGTCCTTTATTATTAATCTTGATACAATTTCCCTTTACAATACAATGATGTAGTGAGAGGAAACCTAGATCTATTATTTCTATGTCTATATATTGACATTTTATAATTTGGGCTATGCTTCTTTCTATTTCATGGTTTCATTAGAAGTAAAAATGATCCAAATTTATATATTAAGCATAGTGAAAATGTGATTATTATTTTATATGTTGATGATTTAATTATCACTTCTAGTTCTAACATTTTGATGAGTGATGTTAAGCATAGTGAAAATAATATTGTGATTATTATCAAGTCTCATTGTTCTACAAAAGCTAGATATAAAGGTAGTACAAATGCATCTAAAGAAGCACTATGGTTAAGAAGACTACTTGAAGACTTGGGTATACCTCAAAAGGGTCCTACTCCTTTATATTGTGATAATCAAAGTGCTATTGCTTTGACCAAGAATCCAATTTTTCATGCAAGGACCAAGCACATTGCTCTTCAACATCACTTCATTAGAGAGACAATTGAAGACAAGCAAATTTCTCTTTTGTATTGTAAAGGTGAAGATCAAGTTGCAAATATTTTCACCAAAGCTCTTTGTAAAGATAAATTTCTCTTTCATTGTAAAAATATTGGATTACAACCCATTGAAGGGTTTGATGTAACCTCCCCAAGTAAAGCTTAAGGGGGGATGTTAGAAGATTAATCTTTACTTGGTAAAGGTTATTCTTTATTTGTAATTATTTAGTAACTTGTAGGAATATTCCAAAGGAATCCCTACAAGTCTTTTGTATTTTTGTCTTCTCACACATGTGTGAGGATGACTTATTTTTTAATTCCTTTATTAAGGAATATTTGTAACCACCTCCTTAAGAGGTGACACTTTGCACACACATAGATGAATGGTGGCATCCATTGAGTTGGGAGTTACATTCTAACTCCTTCTCACCTCTACTTATTGAGGTGCCTCTCCTCTCATTCTTTAAGACTCAAGCAAGCAAGTCTACTCTCTCTCTCTCTCTCTCTCTCTCTCTCTCTCTCTCTCTCTCTCTCTCTCTCTCTCTCTCTCTTTGTATTATTCTTTAGGCATTTTTCCTCCATTCATAATATTGGGGTCTATTCATGTTTTTTTCCCCTTAACAAATTCTTGTGTCTCTCTTGCTTTGGTGGTGCTTGGTTTGGCTACTTCAATCTATTTGGTAATCTCTTTCCTTCAAAAAATTTCTCATTCATTAGTACTTTTCATTTCTCTTTTATACTTCCTTTCAACTTTATCTAAGCCCTTGTTATAGTCCTTCACCAAGGAATCATACTTCTAATTTATTTGTTCAGTGTCTACATTGAGCATTGTAGCATGAGAAGTCAATTTAGCAACCTGAACAAGTGTTATATCTATGGCCCTTTTCACCACCAAGGAACACATGACCTCTTCAATAGGTCAAGCCACCTCATACTTTCCAATATTAGGTGCTATGGAACAAATTACAAGAGTATGCAACTTTGGTCTATATCTAGATCGAAACACCTTATCTTCCATTTTTCCCCACATATTTAAGCCTGGGGATCTCTTTTTATAGCATCAAGTGCAATAGCTAAAGTGATAGTGCACCCTAGTAACATTATTAGTCCACTATTTGTGAAAATTTTCCTAGCTTTAGTAGGGGTAATACCTAAAATTTTAGCCTTGATATTCTCCTCCTTTGTATTCTCAACCTCTTCTTGTGGAGAAGGCTCAACACTAGCCCTAGCTTGTTCAACCCTTTCTTTTATCTCTTTTCTCCTTTACTAAATCATGAATTCTTGAAATTCCTTAGATTGTAAAAGATTATCATTTGCAAGGAATTCATTATAATACTTAATCCTAGGATCATCATTATTCATCTCATCATAGTGTAACTAAATCATCTTATATTGGGAAACCTCATAATCAGTCATATCTTCAGTATTAGGGGGAGGGAATTTATTCTCCACCTCCCCATCATCAGGCACATGTTCAATCATTTTCTCTACCTTAATTTATTGGAAATTCTACTTTTGTTCATCTACAAACTAATATGGAACATCCATAGCCTGAGAATATTGTGCTAAGAGAGCTTGTGCTCTCTCAACAACCTCTTTCACCTTTTCTTTGAAGTCACCATTTTGGTAGTCCCTCGGATTTACAAAAGCTCTTTCAAAAGGATCTTCAATTTCATCATAAGGACTTACATAGAAGGCATTCCTCCTCTTAATTATCTTTTTAATGTCCTTTATGAATTTCCATTCCCTATTTTTGGATATATCAACCTGATCACTTGTCAAGTTCCTCAATAAATCTAAATACAAGAACTAATGACCAATCCTTGATAAAAAAATTCTCCCTTCTCTTTGTAGAAACAAAACCCTCTAGGTCAAAAATCCTATCCTAACCAACAGGTAGTCTGAAGTTATTCACCATGATTACAAATTATTCATACCCCTGCTAGGTAGTAACTAGAAAGTAAGCAAAAGAACACTGAGGGTTTACCATAGTACCCTTCTTGGGTTTTCTAAACATTTCATAATCCATAAACTCAGTTATTTGCATCAACTCCATAAAATCCAACTAGTCAGAAACATACAGGGGCAAGTGGTGTGGTGCCACCTTAGAACCATAAGATTTTATTAGAGTATACTATAAGTGCATAAACCATTCTACCCAATTATGACTCTTATCTAGCCCTGTCACATCTCTTGGATGCATAACATGCCTGATTGCTGGGGAAAGCTTAGGAATAGGTAACACACCTAAATTTTTTAGAATACCATACTTGATAATATTAGCAAACATTAAATGATTGGAATTGGGACAATCCTAGTCCCAAATATATGTCCACATTTGGACAAGTAGAAAATTATTTTCATTTTCCCTCATCCTCAATTTAAAATTCCTTTTCCAATTATAGTCACCTTCAAACAACAACATATGAATTAATAGAGAATAGTCTTGAAAATGTAACGAAATAACCTCCCTCTGTACATTGATGAAGTCTTGATGCATTTTATCTACAACAAAAGAGGCATAATCAAAACGAGTGGTTCGATTGTGACCATGTATATTTGCAACCATTACCAATAGGTCAAGAGCTATCCTTGCCTCAAAAATTTGAGCTACAACTTGATTTAGGCAATAATATGTGTTCTTAAAATAATCCACAAACTCCTCACATTCAAAGGGCTCAATATCTTTTGGGGGAAATTTCTCCTTGATTTTTCTATGCCGAACCAATAATCTATTTTTGTATGCAAATTTATTACTCTCATATTCACCATGTAGCTTAGCTCACTTGATTTCCACAGTGCAATTGGGATTCAACCCAAATATTTCTACAATTTTATCCCTCTTCACTTCAAGGATTACATTTCCATCTTCACTTTTGGTTTTTCTATCCACAAGTTAATAATGTTTGGCCAATTCCATCATTACATATACCTCTTTGAACACATTGGGTACCACCAACATTCCAAGGTTGAGCCCCCATAAGTAACATTCTGACTTTCTAGAATACCTCCTATTAAAGACATATGTGAATAACTACCAACCACTTTGGAGCTGAGCCAACTCTTCAATCTCACTAGTAGTGTCAATTAGTCAGATCGTCATAGAGATATGGCCTATAGTTCTCTTTCTAGTTCATGACCCACCCAATTTTACTTCTCTAACGAGACTTTCCATAAATATCTCCTGAGTATTCTTTACACTCTTGACATTGTAGACACAATAGGGGTACTTGGTGTAGGATTTATCACTACAAGTGGCTCTTTCTTAGTCGTGGATGAAACATCTTGGGTTTTGAGCCTTTTAACTCTCTTTCGCTTTGGTTTTCTCTTTGGCCTAATGCTATATTCACTAGGCTCTAGCTCACTCATATTTTCAGGGTGATGGGAATAGGATTTATAGTATTCTTAATTGAAAAGACTCACCCATCTTCCTTAAAACCCAAGGCACAAATTACAAAGAAAAATAATCCCAAACCCTCAACAATATATATATATATATATATATCACCTTAATTGAAGATGCTCAACTAAATAAACTCTAAGAAAATAATCTCTCAATTCCTTATGATAATTCAAGAAGCACAATTAAGAACTTTTTACATGAAGAGATAGACAATTTTCTTACCTGAGTGAATGATTAACACCAATGCTATTGCAATTGCCTTGTTGGAGTTCTTCACACCGTTTCTTTAGCTTCTGGTTTTCCTCTTCACTTCTAAAGAGCTCTGATTGTGTAGGAGACAAGCCAACCACCTTCTTTATGGCTAGGAAATAAAATGTATCACCATAAATTTTTGATAGAAATCTCGTGCAAGTGAACTGACATTTATTCGTTCATATTTAAAACCTAGTCGTAGATCATTGTGTTTTAAAACTACATCAATAGTTCTCCTCCACCTCATTGCTTTATTTTTTTCTTTGAATGATTTCCTTAGGATGCTACCATTTTGTCCTTTATTTGGAAGCCATCACTCATCACTGATATATTTCATCTTTTACAAGTCCCATCAATGATGTGAAAATCCATGTGATGAGATCTCAGTCGTCAGATCTAAGAACTATCCTTGATTATATTTCTCTTCTCCATTATGCATCATTGATTCATGCTTCACTCTTTAGATCACATCAGTGAAAAGAAAAAAGGTGATGGAGCAATATTAAGACAAGTGCACCTACATGAAAATCAAAGGCACAAGATACATCACTCACAAGAGAAACACAAATCAGCAAAAGAAAGATTGAACAAAAGTCTTCATCGCTTATCACCAATTTTAATAGAATAATCAAGCAACCATCCACGATGAGCGATGGATTAAAGAGCCCTGATTTCATTTCTCATCACCCATTTGAAAATCAAACCTCAAAATGGACCTACGATGAGCGATATGAGAAAATTCAATGGACACCAAAGGACATCTCGTATTGCTAATACATATTAAAAAACCCATAAGATATTAATGATACTAGAGAAACCATTGATTATATAGTCCATCACACATCACTAATACATATTTGAACATTTAAAAAAAATCCATGATGCATGACATCAAAGAAACACCACTCATTGCTCATCACTCATTTTAACTCACAACTTAAAAGATATAAATGATGAGTTATACAAGACTTAAGTATAGACAATTTAGCACATGCCAGTAAGTTGTTCTAAGATGGGGACCATCCTAGGTTGATTTATAAAAGGCCTCAAGGACTTAAAACATAATATTTTTGAAGGATGTAAAGGCCAAATAAGGTTAATTGATAAAACTTATAAAATATAAGAGTGTTGGAGCTAGGTATGAGGGGTAGGTCACCCCATGAGTGTTAATGAATCAATATGTTTTAAGATGACCACAAACAAGCAATAGAAGTTCAAAAATGAATTAGAACCATGGCTAGGACACAAGCTTGAGAGTTATTGAAGAAGGGTTTTAGGAAACGTAAAACTTGATAACATTGAAAATGGATAAACCTTAAGCTCCAAGGACAGATACATTAAAAATATGTAGGATGATAAATTGAACCAGAATAAAATTCAGGGGGGTTCCATCACATTCTTAGTCAAATTTGATATGTTATATTATAAAAGCTTATCATCCGTAAGGAATTCATTAAAATCCTTAATCCTAGGATCATTAGTATTCATGTCATTATAGTGCCATTGAATCATCTTATATTGGGAAACCACATAGTATCTTCAATATTAGGGGGATGGAATTTCTTCTCCACCTCCCCATCATTAGGCACATGTTCAAAAAATTTCTCTACCTCAATTTCTTGGACATTATACTTTTGTACATCTATAGACTATTCTAGAACATCTATAGCCTAGGAATATTGTGCTAAGAGAGCTTGTGCTCTCTCAACAACCTCTTTGACCTTTGCTTCAAAGTCATCATTTTGGCAATCCCTTAACTTTGCAAACTCTCTTTCAAAAGGATCTTCAATTTCATCATAAGGACTTACATAGAAGTAATTTCTCCTCTTAATTCTCTCTTCAATATCCGTTCCCTCTTTCTAGATATAATAGTTTAATCACTTGTCAAGTTCCTCAATACATTATCTAAATACAAGAACTCATGAACAATCCTAGATAATATTTTCTCCATTCTCTTTCCACAAACAAAACCCTTTGGGTCAAAAAGCCTAACCTCATCAATAGGTAGTTTGAGGTTATTCACCATGATTCCAAATTTTTCATACCCCTTTTGGGAAATAACTACAAATTAAGAAAAAGAGAACTGAGTGTTTACCAAAGTACCCTTCCTGGGGTTTCTAAATATTTCATAATCCATAAAATACAATGATTCATAAACATATAGAGGCAAGTGGTGTGGTTCCACCTTAGAGCCATAAGCTCTTATCAGAGTATACTCTAAGTGCATAAACCAATCTTCCCAATTATGATGCTTATCTAGCCCCATCACATCTCTTGGACACATAACACACCTGATTGCTAGGGAAATCCTATGAATGGGTGCCACAACTAAAATTTATAGAATAAAGTACCTGATAATATTAGCAAACAATAAATAATTGGAATTGGGACAATCCTAGTCCCAAATATATGTCCACATTTGGATAGGCAAAACATTATTTTCATTGTCCCTCATCCTCAATTTCAACTGCCTTTTCCTATCATAGTAACCTTCAAACAAAAACATATGCATTAACAAAGAATAGTGTGGAAAATGTAAATGAATAAGCTCCCTCTATAAATTAATGAAATCCTAATGCATTTTATTTGTAACAAAAGAGGCATAGTCAAAACTAGTGTTTTGATTTTGACCCTACATATATGCAGTCATTACCAATAGGTCAGGAGCTATCCTTGCCTCAAAATTTTAATCTAGAACTTGATTTAGGAAATAATATGTGTTCTTAAAATAATCCAAAAAATCCTCACATTCAAAGGGCTCAATATAATTTGGGAGAAATTTCTCCTTGATTTTTCTATGTCAAACCAACAATCTATTTTTGTATGCAAATTTGTTACTCTCATATTCATCATATATCTTAGATCGCTTGATTTCCACAATGAAATTGGGATTCAACCCAAATATTTCTACCATTTTATCCCTTGTTACTTCAAGGATTACATTTCCATCTTCACTTTTGTTTTTTTGTCTGTAGGGTCATAATGTTTGGTCATTTCTATCATTGCATCCACCTCTACAAACACATTGGGTACCACTATCATTCCAAGGTTGAGCCCCCATGAGTAGCATGCCATATTTATAGAACACCTCCTATTAAAGGCATATGTGAAAAAATTTCACCCACTCTAGGGCTGACCGAACTCTCCAATTTCACCAGTGCTATCAATTAGTTGGCTCATCACAGTGACATGGAATATGGATCTCTTTCCAATTCGTGACCCACCCACTTTTACTTCTATAGTGAAACTTTCCATAAATCTCTTCTAAGTATTCTTTTCACCTCTTGAAATTGTAGACACAATAGGGGTACTTGGTGTAGGGTCTGTCACTGTAGGTGGCTCTCACTTAGCCTTGGATGAAACATCTTGGCTTTTGAGCCTTTTAACTCTCTTCTATTTTGGTTTTATCTCTAGCATAATGTTGTATTCACTAGGCTCTAGCTCACTCATATTTGTAGGGTGATGGGACTAGGGTTTACAGTATTCTTAATTGAAAAGACTCACCCATTTTCCTTAAAACCCAAGGCACAAATTATAGAGAAAAATAATCCAAACCCTCAACAATATATATATCACCTCAATTGAAGATGCTCAACTAAATAAACTTTAAGAAAATTATCTCTCAGTCCTTATGATAATTTAGGAAGAACAATTAACCACTTTTGACATGAAGAGATATAATTTTATTACCTGAGTGAATGATTGACACCAATGCTACTACAATTTTTCTGTTGGAGTTCTTCACACCATTTTTTCAGCTTTTGGTTTTCTTCTCCACTTTTGGACAGCTCTGAATGTGTAGGACACAAGCTAGCCACCTTATTTATGGCCAATAAATAGAACATATCACCATAAATATTTGATAGAAATATCACGCAAGTGAAATAACATTTATTCATTCAAATGTAAAACCTTTTCGTAGATCATTGTGTTTTATAACCACATCAATGGTTCTCCTCCAACTCACTTCTTTCTTTTCTACTTTTAACGATGTCCTCAAGATGCTACCACATTTTCTTTTATGTGGAAGCCATCACTCATCACTGATACATTTCATCTTTTACAAGTCCCATCAATGATGTGAACATCCACACAATGAGATCTCAACTGTTGGATCTAAGACCCATCCTTGATTGTGGTCCTCTTCTCCATCACACATCACTCATTCATGCTTCATTCTTTAGATCACATCAGTTACAAGAGAAAAGGTGATGGAGAAATATTAAGATGCATGCACCTACATGAAAATCAAAGACACAAGATACATCACTCACAAGAGCAACACAGATCAATGAAAGAAATATTGAACAAAAGACTCCATCACTTATCACCAATTTGAATAGAATAATCGAGCAACCATCTATAATGAGTGATGGAGAAAACATCAAAGAGCCCCGATGTCATCGATCATCATCCATTTGTAACTCAAACCTCAAAATGGATCCACAATGAGCGCTATGAGAAAATACAAAGGGCACCAAAGGCCATCGCATATCTCTAATACATATTACAAAACATATGAGCTATTAGTGATACTATAGAAACCAACGATCACATAGTCCATCACACATCGCTAATACATATTTGAACATTTAAAAAAAATCAAAGAAACACCGCTCATTACCCATCACTCATTTGAACTCAGAACTTAAAATATATAAGTGATGCGCGATATGGGACTTAACTAAAGACAATTTAGCATGTGCCAGTAATATTTTTTAAGATGGGGACCATCCTAGGTTGGCGTATAAAAGGCCTCAAAGATAATACATAATATTTCCAAAGGATGTAAAGGCCAAATAAGGTTAATTGGTAAACCTTATAAAATATAAGAGTGTTGGACCTAGGTAGGAGGGGCCAGTCACCTCACGAGTGTTAATAACTTAATATGTTTTAAGACAACCAGAAACAAGCAATAAAAGGTCAACAATGAATTAGAACCATGGCCAAGACATAAGATTGAGAGTTATTGAAGAATGGTTTTAGGCAACATAACACCCCATAACAGTGAAAGTGGATAAACCCTAAGCTCTAGGAATAGATACATTAAAAAAATTTAGGATGATAAATATAACCAAAATAAAACTTAGGGGTTCCTTCAGTGGCTCTGACTAGGCACACATGCCTCTTGCAGGCATGGCAAGATCTTAGAATCTCGGGTTGAAGCAAACCATCCAAAACATAGTGAACCAAAAAAACAAGGAACTACATGGACAAGGTAGCAAGACCAAACCAGACACAACCAAAGAAAACACACCTATTTAAAATATGTATAAAATCTATAGTGTACATGGAGAAAAATATACTTAGGAGAAATATGATTTCAAGAACTATTCATGTACTTACAGTTCAAGAAATTCATCTGTCAAACTTTGGAGGAAGTACGAATCCTCCCCATGTGTATTGGTTATCAAATAAGGGCCTAACCATAATGCATCAAATCTACCATGCTTACCATTATCTTGTGCCCTTGCATTCTAGACCAAAACATGTTATTCACTTCAAATTTTCTAGGAGAAGCTCTCTTCTCATGCAAGTGTTTAACCTGCAACTCAATTTTCAACCTTTTAGCATGAGATTCTCTTCTAGTTTCATCTAGTTGTACTGATGCAGGAGCATCTTTGGTTCTTGGCAATCTTGCACCAACCAAAAAAATATTTTCATTTAGTTTTGTTCTTGTTCAAGTTGGTAGATCCGGTATTTCTTCATGTTTTCTCACCAGACCTCGTGGATCTACGGTTTCATCGTGGACATGTTCAATTTCATTAATCCAAGTTTTTAGCTCAATTGGATCTTTTTTCTGGCAAGTTATCACTTCTAGATTGAGTGAAATTTTTTGGAACTAGCTGCAGAATAATTTCAAAACCTAACGGTTAGTTTGATCAATCACCGATGCTTCTCATAACTTGCGGATCCTCACGATGTGTTCCTATCTATTTCATGGAGTGTCCCTAACATTAATATTAGGTCCACACTTCATCATGCACATCTACTATGGAATAAATTTAAGTTTGAGGCCGACCTATTCTTGCACACGTTACGTTTCCTTCATCAAGGATTGTAAAGATCTTTGGCCGACATGGATGTTTCTAGATCTGTGGATATAATATAAAGCTTGTAATAGATCATTAGAATAGTAGCGAATCAAGATTAAGTAGATTAGGATTTATATAGAGTTTGATCTATAAGATTTTTACTCACATGTATGAGCACTGTATTTTAAGCATGTTGTATCAGGCATGTGAGCCAAATCTATGAGCCCAAATTTGGCCAACCATATGTAATAAAAATTTATGATAATAAGTATATTTGTATCTGCATTTACTTCCAAATTCTATGTTGCTTCTATTGTGTTACTCTAGTTTCACAGATCAGATTGTTCTCTTTGAGGACTCTCCTACTGTGACTACACCAGATTGGTATCAGAGTGAGATTCATTCCTTACAATATCATCTGAGTTTGCACAATCTTGTTGAAGATTTTGTGGGGTGGAAGATTGAGGATCTCATCTATAGCTATAGAAGACTTTTGTAAGGATGGTGGGAAGAAAAAATGGCAAAGGAAATGGATCACCTGGAAATGCAAACCCAACTATAATGGAGATGTTGAGTGAAATTGTAGCTACATTGGAAGCAGTTGAAACATGCTAGAGGAGAGGTCAACAAGTTGATTATTTGAGTGATGAAGAAGTAGAATAATAGGAAGAAGTTGGAAGAGAAGAGAAAATTGGCCTTGATCAGGGAGAAGAAAGGTTCATAAGAGCCCTAACTAGAGTAAACGCTGAGCCAAATTTCAATCCACTGGATTATAATGGTATGTTGGATTAAGATGAACTACTAGATTGGATAACATAGATGGAAAATTAATTTTATTTTGAAGGTAACCGAGAAGATAAGAAGGTAAAATTTTCTTGTACAAAATTAAGAGGACATGCATCCCTTTGGTGGGAAAATTTGCAGATAGATAGGAAAAGAAAAGGAAAGGTGAAGATAATATCATGGGATCATATGGTGAATAAGTTGAAGATAAAGTTCATGCCTATTGACTATCATATCAGTTTGTTCAAGAAATTGTAGAATCTGAAACATAAGGAATCAAGTGTGATAGAGTATACTGAGGAGTCCTATAAGTTGAACATAAGATCTCGACATTCAGAGGATGAGATTGAGCAAGAACCCAGATATGTAAATAGTTTGAGGTCATCTATACAAGATGAGACCAGTTTGATTAAGTTTTTGATTGTGAAAGAAGCATATCAATATGCCCAAAAAAAATAAGAGAAGCTAAACAAAAGACACAAGCAAAGACAAAGAGGAAGAGGTGGAAGATTTCAGAAAGGAAGGACTTTTAATGGAGGAGGAAGAGGATATTTTCCAGATTATAAAAAATGATAAGGAGGTCAGTAAGAATGAGAATTCATATCGAAGAGATGATGGAAACTCTTACTGAAGAGGAGGATAAGGTGGTTACCGAAATGAAGGATATATAAAAGATGATAGAGGACAGGAGAAAAGAGTATTCAAGAGAACTTGTTGCAAATATGGTGAAGAAGGACATAGAGCCTTTGAATGTAAATCATGAGAGACAAGTAGAAACACTGAGAATAATAGAAGAACAACCTTTAATGAGGATAATCATGTTGGATCACCTGATCAACCGAAAGAAGGAGAAGTGTTGGTGAATAGGAGAGCATTGTGTCAAAGTGAATTGGAGAAGGAGCCATTGTGGAGAAATAATTTGTCTTAGAATAGATGCAAGGTAGCTGGAAAATGTTGTAAAGTAATCATTGACAATGGAAGCCCAGAGAACCTGGATTTTGAAGAAATGGTGACCAAATTGAATTTGGAGAGATTGAAACACCCAAAGACCTATTCTATAGCATTAATTCAACATGAGCATAAGATACTGGTAAGTAAACAATGTTTGGTAAAATTGAAAATAGGAAATTATCATGATGAATTTTTGTGTGATATCATGCCTATGGATGTATACCATATTTTTTTGGGAAGGTCTTGGTAGTATAATAGACAATCTATTCATGATGGAAAGAAGAACATATATACTATTGTTGGAAATGGAATGAAACAAACTTTTTTACCCCTGGAGGATTTTTCTAAAGTTGAGATTTTTATGGCTGCTAGAATTATTTTGGTTGATAGGAGGAGATTTATGGATGGAATGAGACATGAGAACATGTGTTATGCCTTGGTGCCTAAGAAGGTGGAAGACTTGAAGCATGTAGAAGGATAGCCCAAGGAGATAAAGGAATTGCTGGAAAAATATGAAGCTATCATTTAAGATAATGTACCTCATGGATTGCCACCTGTAAGGAGTATTAGTTATTGCATGTATCTGATTTCTAGAGCTAGTTTACCTAATAAAGAAGCACATGAGATGACACCAAGAGAGAATTGAGAATTGAACAGACAAGTGCAAGAGTTCTTGAGAAAAAAATTGATCAAAGAAAGCTTTAAGCCCTTATGCAGTACCTACAGTACTAGCACCTAAGAAGGATGGATTAATTGAGGATGTGTATAGACTCTAGAGCTATAAAAAAGATCACATTGAAGTATAGATTTTATTTTCCCTAGATGGATGCCATTATGGATTGTTTGAGTGGAGCTAAATACTTTACAAAGATAGATTTGAAGAGTGGATATCATCAAATCAGAATCAGAGAAGGGGATGAATGTAAGACTACATTCAAGAGAAATGAAGGATTGTATGAGTGGTTGGTGATGCCTCTTGGACTAAAAAATGCACTGAGTACTTTCATGAGGTTGATGAATGAAGTATTGAAGAAATTCTTGGGTGAGCTTTTTATTGTCTATTTGGACGACATCTTGATTTTCAATAAGACTAGAGAAGAATATTTGTTACATATAAGACAAGTTTTGTAGAGGTTGAGGGAAGAGTAGTTATTGATAAACATCAAGAAGTGTAGTTTCACGAAGGAATAATTGGTATATCTTGGGTTTTTGATATCTGTGAATGGATTGAAGATGGATCCTGAGAATTTAAGAGAATTTTTTTAGTGGCCTACATCGAAAAGCATTGGAGAGGTAATATCATTTCATGGATTGTCTAGTTTCTATGGAAAGTTCATTAGGAATTTTAGTTCTATTTGTAGTCCTATGATAGAAATAATGAGAGGAGATAGGAAGGATTTTAGGTGGACATCTGGAGAAGACATAAGTTTTGAGTTATTAAAATAGAAGGTGACTGAGTAGACTGTGTTGCCTTTACTAGACTTTAGTAAGGTATTTCAGGTAGACTATGATGCAAGTGGAAATGCAATTGGAACATTGTTAAGTCAAGAAGGATGACCAATAGCTTATTTGAATGAGAAGTTAAATGATGCAAGAAGAAGGTATTCAGTGTATTATTAGGAGTTTTATGCCATAGTTCAAGCCTTGAAGAATTGGAGACATTAAGTGTTTTCTAGAGATTTTGTGTTGTATATCGATCATTAGGCTTTGCAATACTTGAATAGTCAAGGTAAGTTAAATCAAAAGACATGAGATGGGTGGAATTCTTGCAAAGTTATACTTTTATTTTGAAATATAGGAGTTGAAATTCAAATAGAATTTTTTATGCTTTGAGTAGGAGAAGGAATTTATTGACATAGATGAAAGTGGAGGTACTAGGCTTTGATGAATTGAAGAACTTGTATGAGGAAGACCCGAATTTTGTAGAACATTGGAGAGCATGTAAAGAACTAGTTTTGGAGGATAGAAGTCATTGGTTGGATTATTTCATTTAGGAGGAAAATTTGTTCAAAGAAAATTAGTTGTGTATACCCCAAAGTTCAATGAGGGACAATTTGGTAAAAGAGAAACATAGTGGAGGATTGATAAGACACTTTGGAATTGATAAAATAGTAACATTGGTAAGTGAGAATTACTTTTTTCCCCAGATTCATAAGGATGACAAGAAATTTGTGTAGAATTGTAGATTTTGTCAGGTTACAAAAGGGAGTAGTTAGAATTTTGGATTATACAAACCTTTGATAGTTCCAGAAAGATCTTGGGAGGATATCAACATGGATTTCATGCTTGGTTTGTCAAAGACACAAAGAGGTAATGATTTTATATTTGTGGTGGTAGAAATATTTTCTATGATGGCACTTTTCATACCTTTTAATAAGACAACAGATGCAGTACATGTAGCTAACTTGTTTTTTAGGGAAGTGGTCAGATTGCACGGATTACCTAGGAGTATTTTTTCAGACAAAGATACAAAGTTTGTTGGTTACTTTTGGAGGAAACTTTGGAAAAAGTTGAAGATATATTTGAAGTTCAGTTGTACTTTTCACCCATAAACTGATGGATAGACATAGGTAGTGAATAGTATTTTGGGAAATTTGTTGAGATGTTTGCTTGGAGAGAAGACCAGAAGTTGGGATTTAGCCCTTGTATAAGCAGAGTTTTCCTACAGTAATTCAATGAATAGGAGTAAAGGAAAGACACCTTTTGAGATTGTTACTGGAGTTCATCCTAGAGGTATTTCATAATTGTGAGACATCAGTAAAGAAGATAAAAGGAGTGCAAAAGTAGAGGAATTTGTAGAATACATGAAGAAAGTGCATACTCAAGTGAAGCCATATTTGGAAGATATGAACCAAAAATATAAGGAGTGAGCAGATGAAAAGAGGAGACATAAGGAGTTCAAATTTGGAGATGAACTAATGGTATATTTGAGGAAGAAAATATTTCCAGTTGGCACATACAGTAAGCTCAAGATGAGGAATTTTGGACCTTATAGGGTTTTGAAGAAGTTTGATTCAGGAAATGCATATGAAGTAGAGTTACTAAATGACATGTGTTTATCACCTATATTCAACATTGCAGATCTACATCAGTACCATGAAGAAAAATTTAGTGAAGACAATAATTTTTTATTGGAAGAATAGCTTCCTAAACAACAATCAAATGAGATATAAGAGATTTTGGATGTAAGAGATGGGTGGAAAACTCGTGGAAGACAATACAAAGAATATCTAGTGAAGTGGAAGGGTAGACTAGTAAAGGATTCTTCTTGGATTTCTCAAGCTGAGGTAGATCATATTGGTTTCCCTTTGGCCCTAGAAAAGTGAGGGACTCAATTTTCATTAATCTCAGATGTCTGATGCAAGAGTATCCTTGGTTCTTGGCAATATTGCATCAACCAAACAAATATTTTCATTCAGTTTTGTTCATGTTATGTTCTTTTTCTTGTTCAAGTTGGTAGATTCAATATTTCTTTATGTTTTTTCACCACACCTCATAGATTTATGGTTTCATCATGGACATGTTAAATTTAATTAATCCAAGTTTCAAATTGATTGGATATTTTTTCGGAAAGTTATTGCTTCTAGATTGAGTGACAATTTTTGGAATTGGGCCCAGAATAATTTTAAAACCTAACGGCTAGTTTGATTGATCACAGATCCTTCTGGTAACTTGCAAATCTTCATGGTGTATTTTGATCTATTCCATGGAGTTTCCTTGACCTTAATCTTAGGTTTACACTTCATCATGCACATCTACCATGGAAGAAATTTAAATTTGAGAACGACCTATTCTTGCACATGTTACGTTTCCTTCATCAGGGATTGTAAAGATCTTTGGCTGACGCAGATGTTTTTAGATCTGTGAATTTGATATAAAGCTTGTAATAGATCATTAGAATACTAGTGAATCAAGATCAAGTTGATTAGGATGTATATAGAGTTCAATATGTAAGATTTTTTCTCGCATGTATGAGCACTATATTTTGCACATGTTGTATCAGGCCTATGAGCTGAATTTGTAAGCCTGGATGTGGTCAACCATATGTAGTCAACATTTCTGATAATAAGGATATTTGTATCTGAATTTTCCTCTAGATTATGTGTTTCTTTTGTTGTTTTAGTCTAGTTGCATGACCTAGATTTTTCTCTTTGAGGACCCTCCTACCGTGACTGCACCAGATTGGTATCAGAATGAGATTCATTCCTTATGAGATCATCTGAGTTTTTGTAGTCTTGTTGAAGATTTTTTTAGGGTGGTAGACTGAGAATCTGACCTATAGCTGTAGAATAGTTGTGTAAAGATGGCAGGAAGAAGAAATGGCAAAGGAAATGGAGCGCATGGAAATGCAGATCCAACTGTAATGGAGATGCTGAGAGGAATTGCTACTAGATTGGAAGAAATTGAAATGGCCCACATGAGAAGTCAACTAGTTGATGATGTGAGTGATGAAGAAGTAAAAGAATAGAAATAAGTTGCAAGAGAAGAGTAACCTAGCCTTGATCAAGGAGAAGAAAGGTTCATAAGAGCCCTAACCAGAGTAAACACTAAGCCACATTTCAATCCACCACAATATAATGGTGAGTTGGATTTAAATGAATTGCTAGATTGGATAATAGAGATAGAAAAGTAATTTGATTTTGAAGGTACCCGAAAAGATAAGAAGGTAAAATTTTCTTGTACAAAATTGAGAGGAAATGCATCCCTTTGGTGGGAACATTTAAAGACAGACACGAAAAGAAAAGGAAAGGAGAAGATAATATCATGGGATTGGATGGTGAATAAGCTGAAGAAAAAGTACATGTCTACTGACTATCAAATCACTTTGTTAAGAAGTTGCAAAATCTAAAACAAAAGGAATCAAGTGTGATGGAGTATACTGAGGAGTTCTATAAGTTGAACACCAAATGTGGAAATTTAGAGGATGAGATTGAGAAAGTAGATAGATATGTAAATGGTTTGAGATCATCTATACAAGATGAGATCAGTTTGATTAAGTTGTTGAGTGTGGTAGAAGCATATCAATGTTTCCTAAAAGTAGAAGAGAAGCTAAACAAAAGATATGAGAAGAGACAAAGAGGAAGAGGTGGAAGATTTTAGAAAGGAAGGATTTTTACTGGAAGAGGAAGAGGATATTTTCAAGATCAGAACAAGGATAAGGAGGTCAATAAGAATGAGAATTCATATCGAAGAGATGATGGAAACTCTTATCGAAGAGGAGGATATGGTAGTTACCAAAATGAAGGATACATAAAATATGATAGAGAACATGAGAAAAGAGTATTCAAAGGAGAATGTTTCAAATGTGGTGAAGGACATAGAGCCTTTAAATGAAAATAGGGAGAGAGAAGCATAAAGAATGAGAAAAATATAAGAACAACCTTTATTGAGGAGAATCATTCTAGATCACCTAATCAATCAAAAGAAAAAGAAGTGTTGGTGAATAATAGAGTATTGTCTCAAAGTGAATTGTTGAAGGAACCATTGCAGAGAAAGAATTTCTTTTGGACTAGATGCAAGATAGTTGTTAAATGTTGCAAAGTAATCATTGATAGTGGAAGCTCAAAGAACCTAGCTTCTGAAGAAATCATGATCAAATTGAAGTTCGAGAGATTGAAACATGCAAATCCCTATTCGATAGCATGGATTCAAGATGAGCATAATATACTGGTAAGTGAATAATGTTTGGTGAAATTGAAGATAGGAAATTATCATAATAAATTTTTGTGTGATATCATGCCTATGGATGTATGCAATGTTATTTTGGGAAGGCCTTGGTATTATGATAGATAGGTTATTGATGATGGAAAGAAGAGCATATATACTATTGTTGCAAATGGGATGAAATGAACTTTGTTACCCTTGGAGGATGTTCCTAAAGTTGAGTTGTACAACTGCTAGAATTTTTTTGGTTCATGGGAGGAGATTTTTGGATGGATTGAGACATGAGAACATGTGTTATGCCTTGGTACCTAAGAAGGTGGGAGACTTGAAGCATGTAGAAGGACAACCCGAGGAGATAAAGGAATTTGTGGTAGAATATGAAGTTATCATTTCAGATAATGTACTTGATGGATTGCCACCTATAAGGAGTATTAGCCATTGCATGGATCTAATTACTAGAGCTAGTTTACCTAATAAAGAAGCACTTTGGATGACACCAAAATAGAATGAAGAAATTAATAGACAAGTGCAAGAGTATTTGAGAAAAGGTTTGATCAGAGAAAGATTAAACCCTTTTGTAGTACCTATAGTACTAGTACTTAAGAAGGATGGAGAATGGTGGATGTGTACAAACTCTAGAGCCATAAACATGATCACACTAAAGTATAGATTTTCTTTGCCTGAGATGGATGCCATTATGGATTGTTTGAGTCGAGCTAAATACTCTACAAAGGTACATTTGAAGAGTGGATATCAACGTATCAAAATAAGAGAAGGGGATGAATGGAAGACAACATTCAAGACAAATGAAGGATTGTATGAGTGGTTGGTGATGCCTTTTGGACTAAAAAATGCACTAAGTACTTTCATGAGGTTGATGAATGAATTATTGAATAAATTCTTGGATAAGTTTGTGATTGTCTATTTGGAGGACATCTTGATTTTTAGTAAGACTAGAGAAGAAATTTTTTTACATATAAGACAATTTTTACAGAGGTTGAGGGAAGAGTAGTTGTTGATAAACATCAAGTGTAGTTTCATGAAGGAAGAATTGGTATATCTTAGGTTTGTGATATCTATGAATGGATTGAAGATGGATTCTGAGAAGGTAAGAGAAATTTTTGAGTGGCCTACACTGGAAAGCATTGGAGAAGATAATTTCATCGATTGTCTAGTTTCTACCACAATTTTATTTGTAGTTTTAGTTCTATTTGCAATCCTATGAGAAAAAAAAGAGAGGAGATAGGAAATATTTTAGGTGGAAATCTGGAGCAGACAAATTTTTTGAGTTGTTAAAATAGAAGGTGACTGAGTAGCCTATGTTGGATTTACTATACTTTAGTAAGGTATTTCAGGTAGATTGTGATGCAAGTGGAAATGCAATTGGAGCAGTATTAAGTCAAGAAGGAAGACTAGTAGCTTATTTCAGTGAGAAGTTGAATGATGCAATGAGAAGGTATTCAATGTATGATCATGAGTTTTATGCCATAGTTCAAGCCTTCAAGAAGTGGAGACATTACCTATTATCTAGGGAGTTTGCATTGAGTGATAGTTTCTGGAACTAACCCCAGAATAATTTCAAAACCTAACAGCTAGTTTGATCAATCATGGATCCTTCAAGTGACTTGTAGATCCTCATGGTGTGTTTCAATCTATTTCATGGAGTGACCCCACCCTTAATCTTAGGTCCATACTTTATCATGCGCATCTACCGTGGAAGAAATTCAAATTTGAGGTCAACCTTTTCTTGCATGTGTTATGTTTCCTTCATTGAGGATTGTAAATATCTTTGGTCAATGTGGATGTTTCTAGATCTCTGGATATGATATAAAGCTTGTAATAGATCATTAGAATAGTAGTGAATGAAGATCGAGTAGATTATGATGTATATAGAGTTTGATCTATAAGTTTTTTGCTTGCATGTATGAGTACTATATTTGGAGCATGTTGTATCAGGCCTATGAGTTGAATCTGTAAGCTTGGATGTGGCCGACCATATGTAATCGACATTTTTGATAATAAGGATATTTGTATTTGCCTCTAGATTATGTGTTTCTTCTATTTTGTTACTCTAGCTGCATGACCCAGATTGTTCTCTTTGAGGACCCTCCTACTCTGATTGCACCATGTACCAAATTATCAATTATGTGTTATATATCATCACAGACATCTTCATCATATTCCTACACAAATTTATACATCCTCATCAAGTTGTTCTAAGGAAGCCTAGCATCCAAGCCATATACCAAACCAAATGATGAATAACTAGTGACCTTCTTTACAGTAACCCTATCTTCTCAGAGTGCTAGCTTTAGCTTTAAATCCCAATCTTTCTTGTTATTCTCTATCACTCTTTTGATAATTTTCATTAAGCTCTTATTACTAGACTCAGCTTGACCATTTCCCTGAGGATGGTAGGGTGAAGAATAAGGGATTTGTATGCCATGCTTATCACAAGAATCCTTGAACTCTTCTGATCTAGAACACATATAATATTTTGAGATGATTTTCTTTGGGACTCCAAACCTGGTCAGGATATTGTTCAACAATAAGTCAACTACCACTTTTCTTCTTGCTTTCTTTGTGGGTATTGCTTCTACCAATTTCTTAAAGTAATCAATAGCAACAAGAATCCATGAGTTTCCACTATATTTTTTTGGTATTTCACCAATGAAGTCAATTCCCTATTGTTGAAATGGAGCTAAAATAGAAATAGGCCTTAATGGTAAACTTCCTGAAAAACTTCAGTTTTCCTACAAATCTCTAACAAGAACTTTAAAAATAGTAGGCCACTAGAATCCTACCCTCAAAATCTTACAAGTAGTGGTCTTTGCCATGTAATGAACACCACACACTCCATTGTGCATTTATTGCAAGAGTTCTAATGCCTACTTTCCATCCACACACTTAAGTATTACACCATCTAGGCTCCTCCACCACAACTCATTGCCAATAATTACATACTTAATGGCATGCAATTTTAGTGTCCTCTTGTCACTATCAACCATATTTGTAGGAAATTCTGAAGTATGGAGGTATTAAAAAATTATTCTATACCATCCAAATGTTTGCATATCAAAGATAGGTGCAATGTTAATAGTCTATGTTTGGCTTATCTGATTGGCTTCCAAGCTAGAGATTTTTCCATTAATTTAGCTAGGCCTTGCCCTCTTAATAACTTTATGATCTGGAAATTAATGGTAAATTCTTGGATCTTGTTGATCCACTATATCTTTCACAACAATACTTGGTTCAAAAGCTATGATTGTAGCTCCCACTAGGTAATTCCTAAAAAAATGTATAGCCTTTATTAGAGCATAAGCCTATTTTTTAATCATATCATATTTAAGCTCTGCAACCTATAAATATTTTCTATAAAATGTGATAGGCTATTCAAAGGCTTCATTATTTTTTTGTAGTAAGATAACATCAATAGTATGGAAAGATGAAAAATAAAAAATGTGCATTAGCCTAGAAAAATCAAGGGATTTCAAAACTAGAGCTTCCTTAAAATCTTGTTTAATTCTCTTGAAGGCATAAATAGGCTCTTTACTCCAAACCACCTTTTCTCATTTTATCAAAATCTTGGAGATAAGTTTTGTAATCTCTGGAAAGTTGGTTACAAATCTCCTCAAGAAGTTGATTTGTCCAAAAAAAATTGAATCCATTGAAATTATTCAACTGAGGGATCCTATCTATGGCTACTACCCTTCCAGTGTCAATCCTTACTCCTTCTTTTGACACAATGTGCCCTAGTAATTTTCCTTCAGTAACCCCAAAGGAACACTTTTTATGATTTAATGAGATCCAATACTCTAAAGCCCTTATAAATACTTTCTCTAGGTGTGCATAATGATCTTACTCCTTCTTTAAGTAGGCTATCAAATCATCCTAATAGATAGCCATGAAAAAATCTATGAAATCAAAAAAAGCTACATCCATAGCCCTTTGAAAAGTATCACCAACATTTGTTAAGCTGAATGGAATCCTCACATATACATAAGTACCCCATGGAGTAGTGAATGTAGTCTTGTACTACTGAGACTTCTTTACTTTAACTTGGTTATAACTGGAAAACCCATCCATCATGGACATTAGCTCATAGCTAGTAACCTTATACAACATGGATTCTATATTTAGTAAAGGATAAATCCTTTAAAAATGATATATTGAGATTTGAAAAATCCACACATAACCTCATATCACCATTCTTTTTTTCTAATTGGCACCATATTGGACACCCATGAAGAATGCCTAATAGGTTTTATGATACCAACATCTCTTAGATTCATTAATTCCTCCTACATCTTAGGAGCTAAGGTAGGATTAATTGTTATTTGTTTCTACTTGAAAGGCTTGGCATCTTCCTTCAAAGGAATTTCATTTTGAAATAATTCCTCTTTGTATGCTTGCAGCTCATCGTATGACTAGGCAAAGACATGTCTATATTTTCTCAGTAAGGCCAGAAACATCTCCTTTAAGTTTCATCCTTCTTCCTACATGCACCATTACAGGTGCATTTGAAGTCCCCAATTTTGCCTCCTCCAAATCCTCTGGATGAGAAAATTACTTTAACCTTGCTCTTATCTTGGTTATCAAAGACCCTTTCCAGTGCTACAAGACCCTTGGGGATTTTTTATTTATTTTTTCAGTTGGATTATCTCTTTACCAAAAATTGTATCCTTACCATCTATATTTTCTACAAACATCCCAAAATCAATATCCTAACCCTCGTATTCATCAACACGTCTCAAAAAATTTAGAACATCTTCATTATCATTAAAGATTTGCCAATTGTACACATTATTAGGAATTGAAGGACTTGATTGTATCTCAACCTTTGAGATACCTAAAAAATTTATATCATCTTGCCTCAAGGCAATATTAGCAAGTATTTCTGAAACTTTGTTCTATCCTCTTTCCATCTACTCAATTTTAAAAGCATCACATTGCTCTATAGAATCCCAAACAACATTTTTGTACTGCTTCAATCTATTATTTTTGCAAGCATAACATTGATGGTGTTTTCTACACAACAACTTAGATAAAATATGATATCCTATCTCTCTTGAAAGGTAAATATCTATGGGAAAAGATATAACCCCAAGGTCTCTAATGTCAGGTCTTGACAATGCAACAAAACAACTCAGTGATAAATGTGAAAATGCTAGTAATTACAATGGGACCTTACTACGAGAAAACACTAGACTTTGAATTTATCAGATCTAAATAATGAATTGATACCTAGAATATTGATTTGAACCTTGATAATAAAGAAACAACAAAAGATAAAGGTTTCAAAAATGATTATAAGACTACTTTTAACCCTAAGATTGAAAATGCCAAAAGATAAAATGTTCAAAATGGACCGATCTCTCATAAACTACTCTATGTTTAACCCAGATGAATCTGCAATTTCACAAAAATAGTGCAATATTCTAAGGTATTTAAAGATTTTCAAATCACAAACATTCATTCAGTCAATTCTATTGCAATTGAGATGAACAAACCCTTATAACTGAACTAAGCACAATTTTAAGTCTGGGCTAACTTTTCAAAGTAGCTAACCATCAGCTAACTACAAAAAGTATGGACTAGAGATTGCTGCAAACATTCCAAACATGAAACCCTAAGAATTACCAAACCATTTAACTATAAACTTATAATAAATTTCAAAGATAGAAAAATAAGAACCATGCCAGATGAAACTCCACAAGATAGATACAAAATCACAATATCTCTCTTATATTAAATCATCCAAAATAGCAACAACTCCAGTTTTCTATTACAACACTTGCTTGAGAATAAACCCTAACTCGCTCTAATAACACTTATCTATTTTCTCTCTATCTCTATCCTTATATATCTATCTATCCTTCCTATATTCCTATCTATATCTTCAAATGAGGCAACATGCCTATTTTATAGAAAATCCCTAAGATGGTCAGCCCAAAAAGATAATTTTACAATAAAAATAGGACCTACAAGAGGTCGGCCTCAAAGATATTCAAACATAATATGAAATCTGCCATTGGCACCAATTTCATCCAAAAAGGCCACTATACCCAAAAGGTCGACCCAATACAAGTGAATAATGGGAAGCACAAATCTCGATGTAACCCTATTTAGCTACTCCCCATCCTTGTCTTTAGCTCAATCTTCTTCACCATGTACAACCAACAGGACCCTATCCAACTCAGCAATAGGTGGCACAGGAAAAACCCTAATCCCTCTCTCAAGAGACTTGATGTCATCCCTTTCCTACCTAACTGTACCATCCCAATCAATCTGTATCAGTGAAGGGGTCCTAGCTGGTATTTCCTCCTTTTGTGGAGACTTGTTCAATTGCTCTTTCAAAGGTGAATCTGCATGTGGTACCAAGGGAGACTGAATCACCTTGTCATTTTATGCCTCTGCATTATACAGGTCTCCCTCTTGAAATTCTTCCTCACCCGAACCTTTAGGGTCTTCATCCTTCTTTGGTTCCTCTTGTGTGCTACTAGGATCCTGAGGAATGGAGACACTTACCTATTCAAAAATAGGAACACTCATTGAAACATTCTCCTTTGCTGCAGTATCCCTTGGGGAAGGAGTTCTTGACCTCCTCATGAATACTTGTGTTTTTTCTCCTAAGATTTCCACCTCTACCACTGGTGGCTCAATCTCCCTATCAATGGAGGAGCAATTTCTGCCTCTGCTTCCTCTTCCTTATCCTTTTTAGCTTCTTTCTTTGAGGCATGTATCCTCTTCTTAGCATGAAATTTTCCTTTGTTTACTTACCTCTGCAACCTTCTCAACTTGAACATCCCTTACCTAGATTTTGAAAGGAGAATCCACCTTTTCCTTGGCCTTAGGATGCGGTTCAAGTGACTCCTCAGAAATAGAGTGAGATTCTAAGTCTCCCATCAGATCATAGGTGCATGTTGCACCTTCACCTTCCAATTCTATAATTTTGTGTTTGATCCACATTTTGGTGTACTTAATTAGTGTGGCCATGACTTGATCCAACTCAGTCTTTTCTTCCTCTAACCAATCAACTTCTCCAACTGGCCTATGCTTCACTACCTCATAGACATGACCCTAGATTACATTCCCATCCTCTTCCACCTAGTTAGGTATGGCCTTCACATTATATAGCCTTACCAAATCTACTGGAAATTTGGAGAACTTCTTTTTTACCTCAAACTCATCAGCAAGGTTAATCCAGTAATCTTTAATACTAACCTTATGGCTATATTCCTTGATAGACTTCTTTTGTGCTTCACCAATGATGTCAAACCTCACTCTCTTGGAATGGAAAGAGGGACCAAAAGTACTCATCTCCTCATTAGAATCATGATCAAATTGAATAGAAGGGAAAACTTCATCGATTCCTATCTTTAAGGGAAATTAACTCCCAAAACCCGTCTTGTGCATTTCTCCCTTCACAACATTGTCAAAGTCACAAATCTGTCTAGTGACTTCCAACAATATGATATGATCAATAGCGTATCTAGGGATTTGGTAGGGAGCCCTTTGAAAACCATTAATTATAATGTAAGAGAAAGTGGGGAATTGGATAAACCATGCCCCATATCTCCTTATCAATTCTTTAGCCCTATAAGAAATTTTCATATGCTCTGCACCTTGGAGCAATCTAGTGATGTACATTGTGAAAGAATCATTGGATCTCCTATAGCTTCCTCCAGTTAGGTGAAACTGGGGATGTACTTCATATATAGAATATTTCCCAAAGGTACCCCTAGTGCTTAACCCCTTGTGCTTAACCCCTTATATGGGTGAAGTCTCACCAATGAATACACTAGGTAGGAGGTCATAGTAAAAGTCTTGGTTTGCAAGACATTGCCTAACTGCTCATGGATCACTACACTAATGACACCTGCCAAGTGATAATCAACTCCCTACTCCATTCTATCAATCACATTGAACATCCAAGTCTCGAAAACACTTGCACTCTTCAACCCCACCAGCCTACTGGGAAGAGCGATGACATTGTAATATTCTCTCTTGAATTTGAGCTTGAATAGTTGCTTTGGAAAGTTGGAGAAATGGGACTTAGGCTTCTCCAACCAAGATTTAATCACTTGCTGAGACTTAACTACATTTTCTTCATAGTACTTCTTGGCATCATCCATGTCAAAAGCCACCACATGTGACTTATCAGGTATATCGAAGGTTGCAGCAATGGATAAAGGAATGAAGCCTGCCAAAATCCTTCCCTGGGGGCCAATTATCCTTTGTGTCCCTCTATCATAATTCCTAGCACATTCAAGCACCAATTCATAACATTGCACCATGGAAGGGAAACCTATTACATGAGCAAATCCGTAGTCCATGATTCTCCTAGCCAACAAAGGAGGGCTCGGTGTTAACATCTCAGACTTAAATTCCTCATAGTCCCACATACCTACATTAGTATTAGTGATTCCTAACCAAATTGAGGTCACTTTTCTTTTAGGAAACCAGATCCTTATATCCAATTTTACTTTCTCTACATCTGAGATGGCAGAAGTCTCTACACCTAGATCTATTGCCTTCCCTTTGCCTCAACCAGCAACATCTTGTCTTGATCCTGCCTACAAACAAGTAAAGATGACCAAAATCAAATCCACAAGAAACAAGAAGTGCGGGAAATCAAAATCCTAAAGTTCGGGATTTAGCCTCCGTCGCGGATTCCACACTGGTGAGAACTTTCGAGAAAATCTAGACCAGGCGGATTCCAATGAACCAAGCATGCAAAATCCCATAACATCCTTTTAATTCACCAATCTAACAAAGGATTAACATTAGAAATAGTTAGCATAAGTTCATTTAATCAATCAAGGACATCATCAATAAATGGACTCCTCCTAATCATCAAATTCAACATTTTCCCAAAAAACCCAAAAGAATCCACTAGTGATGGATTTTGGTGAGAATAATAAAAGTTATAACTAACCCAGGAAAATGGAGGAGACACGAAACATCTAGGAAAATCCGAAGGGAACAGATTTTGGCAAGAACCAGATATATCATCAGTAAAGCACGAAATCGATAAAATGACCCGACTGCAGACACCGGGAAAATCCGGAGGCAGCGGATTTTTGTGAGACAGACAAAATCTGTGAAAAAGTGGTAAAAGAGAAGGAACAGGATAAGCCAGGGAAATCTGGGGGAAGCAAAATTCCACGAAGACGTTGAAAACCTGAACCCGTCTACATCTTTCTTACTTTCACCAAAATGATTCAAATAACTCTAGATCTAAGGCTTGTACTTTGAAAATCACTTAACCTATACCTCCAACGGATCAAATACTAATTTAGAACACTCCTCACATCAATTTGAGGAGGATTGGCCATGCCCTAGGTTAAGAACCCCCAAAATATTCACCATGAAAGTACAAAGAACCAGGCACGACGTGTTCACACACTAAAAATGGAGAGTTTAAGACCAAAGCAAGCAAGTGGCCAAAAGAATTAATACCAAACCAAGAATAAACATTCAATGACCACCCGAGCGGACTAGTACAACAATGAAAAACCCAAAAAAGCCCAGTGACAATGCACACACCCAAGGAAGTCAGGAAACCACGAAGGACCAGAATACAAATGAAGGAAGATGGTTCAAAATCAATAAAGTAAAGGATCATATCTACATACCATGAGAGCAAAAGGACTGGAACTGGTGACTCCAACAAATAACTATCAAATGCAAGCAGGATGCAATCCATGCACATGAAACTCAAACATAGTCAAAATGGGTTCGAAATCCATAATTCAGCAAAACATTGAAAGCTCCAAGACTCAAGCTCAAATGATAAGCAAATGAACAAACTCAAATGATCAATTACTTCCCAAAATCCAATATATCAAATCCCCAAAACATCCACACAAATGCCATTAATACGGTCGACAAGATAGCCATGACCACAAAAACCCGAGGATTTGACAAGGCGACGGACTTTAGAGAAATCCAGACTAGATGGGCTTTCCCGAGAATAAGGTCAAAAGGCAATTACTTTTGAACATCGAAAGAAAGTCAGGAGAATCTGGCCTAGGTAGATTTTCCTGAGAATAGTGAAAACTCTAGAATGCCATCAGAACCCAAGATGTTCGATAAAATTCATAAGTGTGCCACTTCAACTGGCAAGATGGACATTAAAGCACAAGCCAAAAGCAAGAAAAACCCTGAGAAAATAAGGGCCAAGACACCAAAAAAAATAAAAAAAGAGGGTCCCCAATTTCAGTGGGGCGTGTGTGCAAAAACTACACAACAAATGGTGACTCCACTAGAGAAATGCTTCAGAGCATTTCAAGGATAAACCAAAATCAAGAACCCAAAATCTTTGGTTCCAACCCTCTTATTAGGACACCTATGGAAAAAGTTTCAGAAACCACAAACAATAAGACCTTTTCCTATACCAGAGTCCAAGTGTGTGTATTATGCATTCATTTATACTCTGTAAGTATAATAGAAACCAGAGCAAATCTAGCCCAGCTACATAAAATTTCAAACTTCAAAAGCAACCTAGATAGAGCCTCGCTTCCAGTCAAGCGTCCATAGCCCCAAAGAGGTTATCACTGTGACCCTTGCAAGCATAGCTCTACTGCTAGTCAGGCATCTATAGCCTCAGTAGAGATACTAGGACACTCCTGATAAGGTAAAGCTTACTTAAATTTCAAAATCTTCCATTTCTTTTTTTGTTTTATAGAACTTTCTTCTTCACCTTTGTAAGTAGTAAAACTCACACTTAGGGATGAGGAACATAGTGGCACTGAAGCAGAATATAAGATTTTTCACCAAGACAAATCACTCAAGGACCCTATGCAACTCTAGAACCTTGAATTTTAGTGTGAAAATGTGGGACCCAAATATATTCCAAAGTGTATCCAAAAAAAAGTGATTCTAATTCCAAGTATAAGGGAAATCCGATAAAAGAAGTCCACCCTCTGACTCTGAAAAACTGATTAGAGTTTATAAAAGAAATTTCTAGAAAAATCCCAAGTGAAATAGCCCATTGTACAGATGCAACAACCCCATGAAAACAAGGAACCCCAAGCAAAAAAAAAACAAAATGAAAAAGAAGAACAAACCAAAGCAAACCTAAACTACCAAAGCAAAAACAAAAGCAAAGTAGAAAGAAAACCTACTCTAACCATGTACAGGATGAACTACAAGTAGTTCAAGGTTGAAAGTAGTGCTTCAGATACTGCCCATGAATAGATAGTGGGATAACCTCACCAGTGAGGGTTTTCAAATGAAAATCATTATCTCCTAGAATTTCTAAAATTTGATAAGGACCAAGCCAAAGTTTGTCAAATTTACCACATTCTCCCTTACGATCATGGGCTTTATCCCAGTAGAGAATTAAGTCAAAAATTTTGAAGGCCTTCACCTTAGCTCTCCTATCAAACCATATTTTTACTACACCCTGATGTTTAGAAAAGTTCTCTAGGGCTTCATCCCTTTTCTCTTTCAAGTGAAAAAATTCACCCAAACGGGCTTTACATTTATCTTGTTCATTATAGTACTCATTAATAAACTGTAGGGTAGGGATTTTCAACATGATAGGAAACATAGGTTCCAAAATATACACCAGGTGATAAGGAGAAGTTCCTATGGATGCCTTCTATCTAGTATGATTAGCCCACAGAGCAAATCGGAGCTGGGTGTGCCAGTCCTTAGGATTTTGTTCTAACAACTTACGAATAACTATCAGTAGATTCTTATTGGAAGACTCAGCTAAACCATTACCCTTAGGGTAACAATTGGATGAAAACTTAATAACAATCCCATGATCAAATGCCCAATTAGATAATTTTAGTGATGCAATTGCAGAACCATTATCATGAACCAAAGACAGTGGACAACCAAAATGATTGATAATTCCTATTCAAGAAAATTGATTACCACATCCGAAGTACATTGCTTACAAGCAAGGGCCTCTATCCATCTAGTAAAATAATCAGTTATGGTAAGAATATACCTGTGGCTCGCAGAAGATGGAGAATTAATTGGACCTATGAAGTCCATACCCCACTGGGCAAATGGTTTTACCTCTATGATAGGCTGGAGTGGAAGAGTGGTATATTTTTCCTTACTTGTTGTAGTTTGACATATGTGACATGTCCTCACATGTTGGTGTGCATCTTTGAATAAAGTGGGCCAATAGTATCCTACCCTCAAGATCTGATGTGCAGTGGATGATGTAGAACCATGGCCTGTGTCATATTTTTCATGAAATTCAATCATCACTCTAGCAGCTTCTTCTTTTCATAGACATCTTAGGTATACACCCTCATGATTTATTTTATACAAGATAGCTCCTTTCATCATAAAACTTCAACTCTTCAAGTGCAAGGCCTGCCTCTGAACCGTATTAAGGTGATCAGGACACTGTTGATTCAACAAGTAGAAAATGGTTTCATCATACCAATCTCTCGGAGACATCTCTTGTAGGTAATAATGTTGAGCTGTGAGATCAGGACCAATCTTAGCCATTGTCTTTGTAAGTCCTTGTCCTCTTACTAATTTCATGTGTTAGATTTCTATATCATATTCCTACAACATGGTCACCCATTTGGCCCTTCATTCACCTAATTCATTATGCATCAACAACAGCTTTACTGCAGGATCAGGCACTACGGAAAAAACTTTATTCCTCAAGATATAATGTATGAACTTCTTCACTACTCTGACCAAAGCATAGGCCTATTTTTCTACATTATGATATCTTAGTTCTACATCTTTTAAGGGAGTACTCATGAAGGCTATAGGGTGTTCATCACTTTGATCAGACTTTTGAGTTAACATTGCGGTAGAGGAGTGATCAGAAGTGAATGAATCTATGTAAAAAGGCTTAGTATAGTCAAGACTCACCAATACATGGGCCTTAGCAATAGCTTTCTTGATTTCTGCAAATGCTTCCCTAGCTTCTGCATTCCACTCTATTTTTGCTTCTTGTTTCAATATAGCATTCAATGGCTTGACTATTTCTACAAATCCAGTGATAAATTTCCTAACAAAGTTAATCTTACCAAAGAATGACTTCATCTCTTTCTTACTTGCAGGAGGTTGAATCTTCAAGATAGCCTGTATTCTCTTAGGATCAATAATAATACCCTGTTCTGAGATAATATTTCCTAACAACTTCCCATCTGTGACTCCAAAAATGCACTTCCTTGGATTAAGTGAAATGCCAAACTCTCAACATCTTTGAAACACTTTGCATAAATCCATTATGTGATTGCCTCGTTTCTTGGAAAAAATAGTCAAATCATCCATATAAATAATGATGCACTTACCAATTATATCCTTAAAAGAAATGTCCATAGCCCTTTGGAATGTAGCTCCAACATTGATCAACCTGAATGGAATCCTTCTATAAGTAAAGGTTCCCCATTTAGTGGTGAATGAAGTCTTGTGCCTATCTTCATACTACACCATAACTTGGTTGTATCCAGAATACCCATCCAAAGAGGACATCATTTGAGATCCATTAACAATTTGAAGTACCTCATCCAGTGAAAGAACTGGATAATTATCCTTTTTTGATGCTCTATTCAGATTCGTAAAGTCTACACATAATCTAATTTCCTTATTATTTTTCCTTACTGGAACCAAATTCGCCACCCACATAGAGTGTCTTATTGGAAATATAATGCATGCTGAAAGTAGTTTCTGCACCTCCTTCTGAATAATAGGCTCTAACAAAGCATTGACTGGCCTTTGTCTCTATCTGAATGGTTTGACATTTGAATTTAATGGGATGGTGTGTGTAATAATTGAAGTATTATATGTTTTCAAATCTTTGTAACTCCAATCTATCACATCATGATATGTATGTAAGGTATCAATAATTTCCTTTATTTCTTCTGGAGTACATACCTTGCTAATGAAAACATTCTTTAAGTCATCTCGTGTCCCCATATTATATGTTTCACATTAGCTGCTGAGAGACTCCCTTTTAGTCTATTGCCCTTGATCTCTTATCTTATCTAAATCAAAAAAAATTTCAAGTTGCACCATACCCCTTGGAATGGTATTAGTCTTCAGATTGATGATTCCTCCAAAGTCAATTTCTGCTTCCTGAGGCTCTACCTCATCAATAACTTGGGAAGCAAACACATCATAGCTTGTAATAAAGTCCAGAATATGATTATTGTCTTCAAATACCTTGAAATCAGTAACATTGTTAGGCACTGAAGGCACCGAAGTGAGCTCGACAATAAATTTCTTCAATCTTGAAAGTGACAAAGGTTGCAAGGTGCTAGCAGCTTTTGCTAGAGAATCAACAACTTGATTTTTGTTTTGAGGGATCAACTAGATATTAAAAGCATCGAATTCCTCAATGAGATCCCACACTCTATGCCTGTAATTGGTCATTCTTCTATCATGACATGAATACTATTTTCTTACTTGTTTGATTACTAACTCTGAATCTCTGAACACCTGTAATATCTTAACTTTCTTCCTTGATGCTAGTAATAAGCTATGGATCAAAGCTTCATATTTAGCAACATTATTAGTACACTAGAACTAAAGTCTATGAGTAGTGAAATAATTCTTATCATTGGGACTGATCAAATCGAATCCTGCACCAACACCTTGTTTATATTTAGATCCATCAAATCTTAATGTCCAATACCCATCAGGTTCCTTTAGTTTCAATTTATCTTGTTCTTTGCTGAGGATAGGAGGCCTTTCAGGAAGCACTAGGTTTTTCCTTTTATCACTGTTTAATCCTTCCTTCACATTAGGTCCAATAGGTGGAATTGGATTAATGCATTTATGTATCTGTAGGACAGTAGTCTGACACAAGTCACATTCTAGCTCAGAATGAGGAGCATCATTGACTCTGCACTAATTTGGAAGCAACAATTCTTCAAATTTCGTGCTTCCTTTTAGTTGTATTTGATCTTCCATACACTTCTAGGTAAACTCTTGAAAATTATCCAACAAATCGAGTTGCCTGTCCTCTTGATCACTTATTTCATCTTCTTGTTCAATCAATGTCCCAGGACTTCTAGTCTTTGGAATGTGCTCATTTGAAGAACCCTGTAGCATGAGAATTTCTTCATCTTTTGTAACTGATGCAAGCAACACATAGTTTCCCATACCAACCTTAGACACCAATACTTCGTTCGAAACATTCTAATATTCCATGATTACGTACTTCATTCGGGGTTCTCTTTCAATTCTGATCTGGTTGGGGATTCCTTTCCATAGTAACCACATATGAGAATGGTATGTAGATGTATATACATTTAATGCCATAGTGAAGTCTCTGCCTAGGATCAAACCATAAGTATTAGGAATGTCAGCAACTTGGATATTGATCACTTGTTGTACCCTAGGGTCTGATGCAAGTTGCGTAGGGATCATGTTCAATTCTCCAACTACACTCACTTCTGTTTTATCCAATTGAGTAACTTTCTTTTGAGAGGCTATAGGTTTAATACCTAAGGCTTTGCAAACAACGAAAGGCATAACATTTGTAGAGGCTCTTAAATCTAGAAGACAATTATGCAAAAAAATTCCAAAGATATGAACAAAAATTAAGAAAGCAGGAGTTTCCATCTTGTCTTGAAACAAATTCAAATGAGTATCAGCTTGTGCAACTTGACCCTTATCCTTATCTCCCCTCTTGTCTACAAGTGGGACCTAACTTCTAGGTGCTTGAGAATTAGAAGACCTAGTAGTAGCATCATTGGTAGCTACCCCTTGTGGTGTTATATTTGAACTAAATGATCCAAAAATTGTATTCCTAATAGCATGAATTCTTAACAACTCAAAAGTAGAAAGACTTAATTTTACTTTCTTGAACTCTTTAGTCACATATTCACCCAATTTCTCCACATTCATATCAACATGGGCTTCCTTTCAGCCACTAGCATGCTTATCTTTAGATACTTCAACATTGTTTCCCTTCGACATGTACTGTGTGGGTACATGAGGATAGGGTGGATTATTATCGCGTGTGGAACTGGTGGAGTGTTAAAATTGTTAGGAGGGATCAAAGTAGTGAAAGGACTTCCAGCTTGTGGACCTCTATTAGGCCTATTCCTTAGATCATATTTCTTTGCTAGTTGTTGGAACATCTGAACTTCTTCAATGCTAACTTATTCCTCATCCAAAGGGCCATTATCATTCTCATTTTCCTCATTAAACAACTAGGAAATCTCATCTTCATTTAACACCTGATTTGCTTCATCCTCCTAGCTATTGGATTCTTCTTTTGGTTCATTTTTCTAACCTTTGGGGAATGGGGCATGATTAAGTACCAGTACCAGAGAATCATATGGGTTAGAAGGTACAATTTCTTGTCCAGTAGAATTATTCTCCACTTCATACTGAAAGATAGAAGCTGCAGTCTGAAATTTTGTGCAATCCAACTCAGAGTGTTGACTTGTCTTATGGAGTTTGCACCAGCCAAACAAAGCTGCTTCTGCTGAGTATACACCATTTGGAGGCTTCTCCTGAGTAGTGGGTTGATCCAAGGGAGTAGGAATCCCTCCATTATTTGGTCCAGTATTCCAAGACCTATTCTGCCTATGTTGTTGCCCTCTGTCAAACCCTTGTCCGCCTTGCTGATTTCTATCCAAATTCTAACCAGGACCTTGTCTCCTATCAAAATTTTGACCAGAACCTTGTCCTCGGTCATAATTTTGATTTATGTCAAAGTATTGACCTCTTTCAAAGTTCCTATTTTCCTTGCCATAATTAGATTGTAGATTCTTCTGAGTAGCCTGAAGCTGGCTATTCTAATTTCTCAAATAAGTTACCTCTGTATTCAACCTCTTCACTTGTTCAGATAATTCATCCAACCTCTCCTTATCCAGATTACTAGGTGGTGTTGGACTTCTAGCTTGATTCAAGACTTCTAAATTCTACAAGTATGTAGGAAAACCAACTTGTTGCTAATGAAGGGGATGATTAGCTCTTTTTTGAGGATATGAAGTCATAGGTTGAGTTTGATTCAAAGATAGACCTGGATGAGGAACCAAAGGTAACAAAGGTACTAGATTCATGATTGGAGTATGACTGGTCAAAGCCTGGTTAAGATCTTGAATTTCTCTAGGGTGAGCTACAGATCCCAGAGAAGGCAATGGTCCTAATAAATATTGCCTCAAGTCTATACTGACCTTTACTACTTCTACATATGCAGTGAGAAAATTATTTGGAGGAGTAGTCCTTTGTTTCAGGAAGGTGGCTATAAGGCTATCCAAGGATTCAAGGTAAACCTCTAAAGTAGTATTTTCATTTCCAGCATAAGGTGCCTGGAGTCTAGTATATGCTTGATGGAACCTATCATTGAATGATCTAATGGGATCATTAATCTCTCTTTTTACTCTAGTAAATTGTAAGTACAACTCATTGGCACTAATGGGAATTTTGAACTTTTGCAGAAATAAAGTTTCTAATTTAGTTTAATTATGAATGGAAGCGGCAGGTAAGATATTGTACCAATAAAATGCCTCTTCCCCTAGAGAATAAGGGAAAAGCCTGCATGCAACATCCTCATGGTTAATTCCTCTATCCCTCAAGAAGGTCTGGTAAATCCTAATATGCTCTTTTGCTGTTCTATTGGGGTCATGAGTATGAAACTTAGAGCAAAAATGCTCAAGTTTCTTGGGCATGACATTGTAATTATTAAAGATCAATGTGGACGGATTATTAGCAAGAAAATCCATTGGTGGAGGTGGGGGTGGTAAGGGCTGATTTATGACTAGTTGTGGCTGTGGAACATGAATTCCCTCAAAGTCGGATGAAGATGACGATGATGGAGATGATAGAAGTGGGTGAGCTGATGATTATTCTTCCCCTCCTCTGGTCCTTCTTGACCTAGTAGGGGATTGTAACTCTTGAAATTCTTCTCCTCTTGGATTAGATCTAGTTCTTATTCTAAGCCTCTCAGGAGAGATGGCATTTAAAAAACACTCTAGTTTTCCTGTTCAAAGGCCCTCCTTCTAGCGCTAATCTATTGATGGTGTTTTCTACACAGCAACAACTCAGATAGAATATGATATCCTATCTATTTTGAAAGGTGAATCTATATGGGAAAAGAGATAACCCCAAGGTCTCTAATGTCATGTCTTGACAATGCAACAAAACAACTCAGTGATAAATGTGAAAATGTTGGTAATCACAATGGGACCTTACTACGAGAAAACACTAGAATTTGAATTTATCAGATCAAAATAATGAATTGATACCTAGAATGTTGATTTGAACCTTGATAATAAAGAAACAACAAAAGATAAAGGTTTCAAAAATGATTTTAAGACTACTTTTAACCCTAAGATTGAAAATTCCAAAAGATAAAATGCTCAAAATGGACCGATCTCTCATAAACTACTCTCTATTTAACCCAAACGAATCTGCAATTTCATAGAAATAGTGCAATTTTCTAAGGTATTTAAAGATTTTCAAATCACAAACATTCATTCAGTCAATTCTATTGCAATTGAGATGAAAAAACCCCTATAATTGAACTAAGCACAATTTTAAGTCCAGGATAACTTTGCCAAGCAACTAACAATCAACTAACTACAAAAAGTATGGACTAGAGATCACTGCAAACATTTCAAACATGGAACCCTAAGCATTACCAAACCATTTAACTATAAACTTATAAGCAATTTTAAAGATAGAGAAACAAGAACCATGCCAGATGAAACTCCACAAGATATATACCAAATCATAATATCTCTCTTATATTAAATCATCCAAAATAGGAACAACTCAAGTTTTCTGTTACAACAATTGCTTGAGAATAAACCCTAAGTCACTCTAATATCACTTATCTATTTTCTCTCTATCACTATCCTTATCAATCTATCTATCCTTCCTATATGCCTATCTATATCTTCAAATGAGGTAACATGCCTATTTTATAGAAAATCCCTAAGATAGGTCAGCCCAAAAAGATAATTTTACAATAAAAACATGACCTACAAGAGGTCAGCCTCAAAGATACTCGAACACAATATGAAATCTTCCATTGGCACCAATTTCATCCAAAAAGGCCACTATACCCAAAAGGTCAGCCCAATACATGTGAATAATGGGAAGCAAAAATCTTGATGTAACCCTATATAGCTACTCCCCATCCTTGTCTTTAGCTCAATCTTCTTCACCATGTACGGCCAATAGGACTCTATCCAACTCAGCAACAGGTTGCACAGACAAAACCCTAATCCTTCTCTCAAGAGACTTGATGTCATCCCTTGCCTACCTAATTGTACCATCCCAATCAGCCTGTATCGGTGAAGGGGTCCTAGCTGGTATTTCCTCCTTTTGTGGAGACTTGTTCGACTTCTCTTTCACAGGTGAATCTGCATGTGCTACCAAGGGAGACTAAATGACCTTGTCAATTTCTGCCTCCGCATTATAGAGGTCTCCCTCTTGAAATTCTTCCTCACCCAAACCTTTACTGTCTTCATCCTTCTTTGGTTCCTCCTATGTGCTACCAGCATCCTAAGGAATGGAGACACTTACCTATTCAACAATAGAAACACTCATTGAAATAGTCTCCTTTGCTGCAATATCCCTTAGGGAAGGAGTCCTTGACCTCCTCATGTATACTTGTGTTTTTTCCCTTGAGATTTCCACCTCTACCACTGGTGGCTCAATCTTCGTATCAGTTTTAGGAGCCTCTTCCACCTTCTACGATAGCTTTGTAATCCTTCTTCTTTTTATCAATGGAGAAGCAATTTCTACCTCTACATCCTCTTCCTTATCCTTTTCAACTTCTTTCTTTGAGGTAGGTCTCCTCTTCTTAGCAACAAGTTTCATTTGTTTACTTATCTCTGCAACCTTCTCAACTTGAACATCCCTTACCTGGATTCTGAAAGGAGAATCCACCTTTTCCTTGCCCTTAGGATCCAGTTCAAGTGACTCTTTAGATGCAGAGTGAGACTCTAAGTCTCCCATCAGATCATAGGTGCATGGAACATCTTCACCTTCCAACTCTAACATTTTTTGTTTCAACCACATTTTGGTATACTTAATCACCAGGGCCATGACTTGATCCAACTCAGTTTTTTGTTCCTCTAACTAGTCAATTTCTTTGACTGGCCTATCCTTCACTGCCTCATAGACATGACCCTAGATTTCATTCCCATCCTCTTCCACCTATTCAGGGATGGGATTCACATTGTATAGCCTTACCAAATCCACAGACAATCTAGAAAACTTCTTCTTTCTTACCTCAAACTCATTAGCAAGGTTAATCTAGTAATCTTCAATATTGACCTTATGACTATATTCCTTGCTAGCCTTCTTTTGTGCTTCACTAGTGATGTCAAACCTCCCTCTCTTGGAATGAAAAGAGAGACCAAAATTACTCATCTCCTCTTGAGAAGCATGAGCAGAGTGAATAAAAGGACAAACCTCACCCATTCCTATCTTTAAGGGAAAGTCATTCCCAATACCTGTCTTGTGCATTTCTCCCTTCACAACATTGTCAAAGTCACAAATTTTTCCAGTGACTTCCAACAATATGATATGATTAGTAGGGTATCTAGGGATTCGGTAGGGAGCCCTTTGAAAATTATCAATTCTTATGTAAGAGAAAGTGGGGAACTAGATAAACCATGCCCCATATCTCATCAATTCTTTAGCCCTATCAGAAATTATCATATGCTCTGCACCTTGGAGCAAACTGGTGATGTACATTGTGAAAGCATTGTTGGATCTCCTGTAGATTCCTCCAATTGGGTGCAACTGTGGATATACTTCATATATAGCATCTTTCCCAAAGGTACCCCTAGTGCTTAACCCCTTATATGGGTGAAGTCTCACCAATGAATACACTAGGTAGGAGGTCATAGTAAAAGTCTTGGTTTGCAAAAAATTGCATAACTGCTCATGGATCACTACACTAATTACACCTGCCTAATGATAATCAACTCCCTACTCCATTCTAGCAATCACATTGAACATCCAAGTCTCGAACACACTTGCACTCTTCAACCCCACCAACCTGCTGAGAAGAGTGATGACATTGTAATATTCTCTCTTGAATTTGAGCCTAAATAGTTGCTTTGGCAACTTGGAGAAATGGGACTTAGGCTTCTCCAACCAAGAGTTAATCACCTGCTAAGACTTAACTACATTTTCTTCATAGTACTTCCTGGAACCATCCATGTCAAAAGCCACCACATGTGACTTGTCAAGCATATCAAAAGTTGCAATAATGGATATAGGACTGAAGCCTACCAGAATCCTTTGCTGGGGACTAATTATCCTTTGTGTCCCTCTATCATAATCCCTAGCACATTCAAGCACCAATTCATAATATTGCACTATGGAAGGGAAACCTGCTACATGAGCGAATTTGGAGTCCACGATTCTCCTAGCCAATAAAGGAGGGCTCGGTGCTGACATATTAGCCTTAAATTCCTCATAGTCCCACATACCTACATTAGTATTAGTGATTCTTGACCAAATTGAGGTTACTTTGTTTTTAGGAATCTGGCTCCTTATGTCTAATTTTACTTTCTCTGCATCTGAGATGGCAGGAGTCTTTACACCTAGATCAGTTGCCTTCCCTTTCCCTCAACCAGCAACATCTTGTCCTGATCCTCCCTGCAAAAAAATAAAGATGACCACAATCAAATCCAAAAGAAACAAGAAGTGCAAGAAATCAAAATCCTAAAGTTCAAGATTTAGCCTCCCTCGCAGATTCCACACTGGTGAGAACTTTTAGGAAAATCCAGACCAGGTGGATTCTACCGAACCAAGCATGCAAAATCCCATTACATCATTTTAATTCACCAATTTAACAAAGGATTAACATTAGAAACACTTAGCATAAGTTCTTATAATCAATCAAAGACATCATTAATAAATGGACTCCTAATCATCAAATTCAACATTTTCTTAGAAAACCTAGAAGAATCCACCAGAGATGGATTTGGTGAAAACAACAATAGTTATAACTAACCCAAGAAAATGGAGGAGACACGGAACATCTGGCAAAATCCGGAGGGAACGGATTTTGGCGAGAACCAGATATATCATCATTAAAGCATGAAATTGGTAAAATGATCCGACTGCAGACACTGGGAAAATTTGAAGGCAGCGGATTTTCGCAAGATAGACAAAATTCAGGAAAAAATTATAAAAGAGAAGGAACATGATAAGTTGAGGAAATCCGGGGGAAGCGGAATTCCGCGAAGATGTCGAAAAGCTGAACCCATCTACATCTTTCTTACTTTCACCAAAATGATTCAAATAACTCCTGGTCTAAGGCCTGTACTTTGACAATGACTTAACCTATACCTCCAATGGATCCAATACGAATTTAGAACACTCCTCACAATAATTTGAGGAGGATTGGCCATGCCCTAGGTTAAGAACCCCCAAAATATTCGCCATGAAAGTAAAAAGAACCACACACGGCTTGCTCACACACTAAAAATGGAAAGTTTAAGACCAATGCAAGCAAACGGCCAAAAGAAATAATACCAAACCAAGAATAAACATTCAATGACCACCCAAGCAGACTGGTACAACAACGACAAATCCAAAAATGCCCAGTGACTGTAGATACTGAAAATTGGTCTAGGCCTGTGAGTACACATTTCAACATAATTTTTTGTAGTCCATCGTCTTGATTAAATAATGTCAATTATTTAATTGCCTTTCTAACACATATTTCCTCTATTAATTAAATACCCTTTTTAATTAATTCATTAATTCATAATCATCCTTTATTCAACTTAATTAATTAAATAAATCATATTTATTTAATTATGTTGCGAACTAATTAATTCTTTCCCCTTTATCTATCAATTAAATAATTTATTATTTAATTCCCCTTTATCATACTTTTCCAACTATAATTAAATATCTTTATTTAATTATTCATTTAACCCCTTTTCATCTATAATTAAATATTTATTATTTAATTATTCATTTATCCTTTTCAATAGTCAAATTAAATAAATTACTTTATTTATTTAATTAAAAGTCTCATATTTCGAATGTTGAATTAAATTAACATTTAATTCATTATTTAATTAATTATGTCACATGTCTCTAACATTAGTTATCTCTTACATGCACTTATCGTCTGACTCGAGTTATCTCTATGAGAGAACTCTCCGTCACAACTAGTCGATTAACTAGTTCCAACTCATATGCATGATCTATATTTATTAATTAAATATCTTTATTTAATTAACTAACTCAAGTTTGCATTCACATGCATTTATTCTCCAACTTCTAACTTTGGCTTTTGCATACAAATTCTATTTCTTTTATTTTTTGAAGATGAAGATTGGAACTCATGTTCTAACTCATGTTCTAAAATTAGTCTTTACCTGTAGTTGAACTCACATTCTAACTCGTGTTCTATCTGTCACATAACTCATCGCATGGCATTCATCAATCTCATCCGTCGATCTCTCTTTCAATCTGAGTCGATCATTTGAAAACACAAAATCTATAAAATGGCCTATCATTATCATTATTCCTCCTCTCGAAATAATTATACACTTGTGAGAAGAAACAATCTTCGCTATTTTGCTAAGACACTTGATGAAGTTATGCTTGCATTCAAACACAGAAATCTGAGGGCAAGAATAACAATACAGCAAGATGGAGAAGGGCAATTGAGATAAATCGAGGAAGTATTTGCATATTCAGTGAGATCATTCTAGTTTTTATTAGTTTAGATTAATCATGCTTACTTATCCTTCTTTGTTATTTTATTTAGATTAGAATTGATGTTTAATCTTGTGCAGCTTTAGCATCTTCCACAATTCTGAAAAATCTGAGTTGCAGTGACGATGTTCACACCCAAGGAAATAAGGAAACCATGAAGGACCAGAACGCAAATAAAGTGAGGAAATTTGAAATCAATAGAGTAAAGGAGCATATCTACATACCATGAGAGCGAAAGGACTGGAACTAGTGATGCTAATAAATAACTTTCAAATGCAAGCAGGATGCAATCCACACACACTCGAAATGGATTCAAAATCCACAATTCATTAAAACATCAAAAAATCCAAGATTCAAGCTCAAATGATAAGCAAATGAACAAAATCAAATGATCAATTACTTCCCAAAATCCAATATATCAAAGCCCCATAACATCCACACAAATGCCATTAATGCGGTTGACAAGATAGCCATGACCACAAAAAGCTCGGGGATTTGACAAGGTGATGGACTTCGGAGAAATCTAGACCAGACAAACTTTCTCGAGAATAGGGTCAAAAGGCAGTCACTTCTGGACATCGAAAGAAAGCTGGGAGAATCCAACCTAGGTAGATTTTCCTGAGAATAGTGAAAACTCCAGAATGCCATCCGAACCCAAGATGTTTGATAAAATTCATAAGTGTTCCACTTCAACTGGAAAGAAGGACATTAAAGCACGAGCCAAAAGAAAGCAAAACCCCTAGAAAAGAAGGGCCAAGACACCAAAAAAAATGAAAAAAGAGGGTCTCCACTTTTAGTGGGGCGTGTGTGCAAAAATTGCACAACACATACCTAGCTCGCACTTGAGACATTACTAATTCAAAATCATCAATTACCATCAACTTATTTATCCCATGTTTCTTAGCCAACCTTAATCCAAGTAACAGTGCTTCATATTCTACCACATTATTTGTGCAAACAAAAGATAAAGTGAAAGAGAATTTGTACGTGTTAGCACTAGGTGACACCAATAGTATCCCTACACTAGATCCTTCCTTGGAACTTGCACCATCAAAATACATTTTCTATAATCCACCCTTGTCAGATACTTTTTTTACTTCATTACCTATAGGTGCGGGGTGCCTATCAGTTTCTCTTGGCACTTCTTCCACCTTGAAGTCACTAATATCAGTATCAATAAAAATAATTACATCATCTTCAGGAGCATGCTCCAACATATGTGGTACCTTTTCTTCTCTTACTACTTGAACATCCTTGACATCAATAGGAAAGGTGGTTTGGGACATGTCACACTGCATACTACCTCCCATTGAAACACTCCAATTTCTAGATAGTAACATTCCATAATTAGGTGGGATATCTACAACCACCACACTCATCTTAAACTCTTTCTTTGGATATGCTACCAGTTTGTAAGGTAGTTCATTAATCACACCAATGACAGGGAACTCTCTTGAATCCATAGCATAGGACTTACCATGAGTGTTGTCAACTTTTAGTCCCAATTCCTCCATGATCTTAGCTAGCATGATATTATTGGATGCTCTAGAATCAATAATACATTTTTCTAGAAAATTTCCCTTAACAAGAAATGTAAGGAAGAATGGGTCTATCTTCACAGGGAAAGTTGTTACTAAGTTTCCTAGAAAAATATGAGGGATTTCAGTAATCAATCCCTCAAATTCTTTATCTTTCTTATCCTTTTCACTCACTTTGAGTGGAGTAGGTACCACTAATTCAACATAGGATATAGTAGCGTCATTGATAAGGGCTACTACCTTCTATTTGTGTTCATCAATCCTCATCATCTCGAGGAAAGGGACCAAAACTTTCTCTTGACTAAGTAATTGAATCATAAAAATAGGAGTATACTTAGGTAATTGAAATGGAAGCATACCTTGCTCTATGCTAATTTCCTTTTGATGATTGCTTGTTGTCTCAGCTTTAATCTTGAAATATTTTCTCACAATATCATTATTTTTCTTTTGTTTCTTGGTCTTGCTAGAAGGGATCTTGAGATCTCCTTCTATCTTCAATTTATGAACATTATTTTCCCAAATCTTACCTCCCCTACTCTCTTTAGCTTTGATTTCTTTACCATCAAACTTTTGATCTTTTCCTTTGACATTTTCTCTTTAATGAAAACACCAATTGGATTACCTTGTTCATCACTCACTATCCTATTTCTTAGGTTATACGAGCTTCTAGCATGAGTAGTCAAAGCTACTGTGTATCTTGCAATCTCTTCATCTGAAGGTTTCATATGACTCAACATCAGATGCATAATTAGTGTCATCAAAATCAGAATCATCCATAATCATAAGTACATCAATATCCTCATCACTTGGTTGGTCACAATAGTTAGGCACGTCTTCATCAATGCCAACCATCTATGCAACTCAAAATTGATGAGGGGAATGTGGAATTTTCCAAATCATATGCTAGGGAATATCATCAGTAAATTTCCCTAAATTCTTTTGCAAAGGATCCATAGGAACCTTGTTCAGAGTATTTCTTTGGTTATTAGGGATGGGCTTTTGATTATGCTAGTTTGTATTATATGGACCCCGTGATCTTGAAACTAAGGATGTATTTCATTCTTATGATAATTATTTGATTGATTCTTATCTTTATTTTCAATTATATCTTTCATACTATTCATGAAATTATCAATCTTCTCCTCAAGAGTACCCTCTTTAACACTAGAACTCTTATCCTCCTTTTTTGTATTTCAGAGAATCCTTGCATCATCTCTTCTTCCAACTTTACTAGTCACTCTATTGATGTTATCAATATGGAAAACCACCTTATAATCCTCTCTTAATGTTTGAGGATTCTTATCAAGCAAACGATACCTCATTTTTACATCAAAAGCATTACAGTAATTTACTAAGCACACATTATCATTTAATTGTACATGGGGGGTAATATTTTCATAACCTTTTGGAAAATTGTATTAAAATCAATGACAAATTCATTAGAACGCTTAGCAGTGTCATTAAATTGATTCAACAAACACCTTGAATCTGTCTTATCACCATATTGCTCCCTAAAAAGTATTTTAAACTCTTCCCAAGAGCCAATACTCTTGGCAGGAAAAATCTTGTACCACTCCCTAGCATCTTCAATGAGTGATTGCATAAAAAAATTCATCATTACATCCTTTGCTTCTACCTCAAATTTGTCTATGACATTAAAAAATCTTTGAGATGATCTTCACCACTCATAACATTATTCCTAAAGAATTTGACTAAGGCAATCCCGAAATCCTTAGGAAATAGGTTAGGATAGCCTAGTATTCCAAAATAATATAGCTACTGATACCTCTCTACTTGGAGTGGTCTCCTAGTATGTCAACCTCTATAAGAATTTCTAGTCTCATTATATTTTTTTTTATCAAACTGAGTTTTATCCTTACCTTTTCCATCTCCTTTATTTTTTTCATCTCCCCTCTTTTCTTCATCTTCATCTTCAAAATACAAATTCTTATTATTTCCATTTCCTACACCACCACCACTTCCACCAAAACTATGTTCCTTAGACATTTTCTTCTGTGATTCACTATCAATATGTCCAATGGTGGAAGCCTCTCGAGTTGGAGTGGATATTTTAAGGAAGGCAGTATTTCTAGTTATTTGTGCATTAGCAGCTTCTATTTCATCTTTCTTTAAATCTTCATGCAATTTATCATTCTCCAACTTTAATTTCAAAATATAAGTGTTGAAGGGTGCAATAGATGGGGTAGGATCAATCTTAACATTTTGGTTGGCGGTATTCATAGATGAAATATTGGTATTGAAAGTATTGAAGGTAGTCTTCTTTATTTGATCAATGTGTTTCTTCCCATGATCTATAAATGGTGATTTCTTAGAAATAGAAGAAGGGTCTAGATATTTCATAGTTGCAATAGATATGGTATAGGTATTAGTAGCAGAGGTCCCCATTTGGACTATTACTTTAGGAATTTTAGGGGTAATGCTAGCAGTCAACTTAGACATTTTCAGTGAAAGTCTTTCGCTTATCAACATCTTCTCTATTTTTTGTTTCCTAGCATCCCTCTCAAGTTGCTTAGCTCTAATCCTATCTTCCTTTTCTTTCAACCCCCTCTTCTTATGCTCCTATTATTTTGTAAGACTAAGTTCTTTCTCTTCTAAGGCTTGCATGTCTTTGTTAATATCTTCTTCATTCCCCAAAACATCTCCAAGATCACTTGGTATAGGAGTATAGTAGGTGTGATCAATTGGGTCCTCCTCAAGAGATAAATGTACTTATAAATTAGGAGCTTCACCTCTTGGCTTAAAATTATTTCCATTGAAAATAGACCCAACTCAACGGGTGAAAGGTTCTAAGAACTTCTTATCTTTATCTCGAAATCCCCATCTATCTTCTTCTCTTGAATTATCAAACTCATTATCAAAAAAATTATCAATGGGAAAACCTCCTTGATTTACCCTAGATACTTCAACTTAATGCAACATTTCTTTGGTATTTTCACTATTTACTTCATTGTTAAAATGAGGAGATTCTTCAACAAGGGATTCAACAGACTTACCTAATTCAGTAGTTTTCTTCACCCATAATGTTTGCTTGTCCTTTGCAAGCTTAGATTCTCATTTTTTCTCTAGATGATTTTTTTTTTAACTTATGGTCTTCTTCATGGTGTCTAGCACTATGTCACAATCCTTCTTCTCTTATTCTCTTTGAGAATTTATCTTTCCACTAGTAAATGAGAGTTCTGAGTCGTCACCCAGAATGCTAGGAAATAGAAATTGATTATATTTTGACTTGGCACTTGTGACTTCAGACAAGAATCTAAAAACCTAACACAAAGTGAAAGAAAGGACCAAAACCTGATGCATAAGACTACACATGACTTTTATATGTAAATCCTTCTAAAAAACTTATTCTTAAAAAGGTGAAGGACAAGAATATGCTCAACTCTAACTATACCAGATCTAAACTAAAAAGTTTGGATTTAGCAGTCCCTAGTGGAGTCGCCAATATATTGGTTGTTTTTATGGTAACCAAGATGATTTAAGAAACTACCTATGGATATTACCATTTCCAATAATCAGTAATCTAAAGGGATTGGCCAATGAACGAGTAAAAGTTTCAAAAAATTTACTCCTACACTTCAAGCTCTATGAAACCCAAGAGGGGGACCCCACAATGTATATTCAAGAATTAATAGGACTAATGTGTACACACATTTTCAACACAAATACTTCTCATTTAACCACTAAATAATGTAATATATTGAAAACGTCGAAAATTAGTTTAACAATACACTACACTTGGAGTATGAGAACAATGAAACTCAACATATCTATAATGATAATAAATTCGAAAGATTTGTAAATAAAGAGTGATTTGCTGATGAATTGACCCATAATTTGTATTGAATACTTTAATTGAACCAATATCTTATCCTAAACATAGATTCAATGATAACCTATGAAACCTAATAAAAATCCTTCATATAGCAATATATGAGCTTCAAGAAACACTGCATTATAGTACTCCCATATTACATTCTCAACCACCACTTCTTATAGATATCCTAACATATAATTTCTATGAATCAATAACTTCATTCAAGTGTTTATACTAGTTCATTGAACTAAATAGAAAGAATGAGATCACACAACCACTTGAAACAATGGAGATGAATAAAATGATCCTTGATTATATTATTCATGATTCATAAAACATGTACAAAGGAGAGAAGATGTTCATGAAATTAGAACCACTTTTCTTCATATTTTCTATCTTTTTATCAAAATCACATACACTATTATAGACTCAGAACCTAAGAAAAAAATAAAATTTCAAAATATACTTTGTATTCCTTATATAATTCATTGTTTCAATTGTAATACAATGAACCCTTCTTTCTGGTCTTGAATTACTTCTAATAGAAACAAAGGATAAAAAAAGCTTTGGACCAGAAATCACACATGTCACCTTTCAATTGGACCATTGTAGCTTATATTCACTTTTCAGTTGGGTATGTCCAAGATCATGAATGGGCCAAAAAGTGGTGATATCTAAGTGATATGATGGCCCATGTGGATGACAACATTTTTTTTACCCCAAATTGATGAAATGAAAAGGGTTTTTAAAGGATATTCTTAGCTTTCCACCAATATAAATTATGCTTTACTTTGAATTCATTAAATAATTATTATTCATTTTCTATTTGAATTACAACTAAAGTCTTGATTGATAGGTTGATTGAAAAAATCTATAACTTTCAAACGCTATCAGATTTTTTGAATCCAAAATATGCATCACATTCTATGCTTCACATACTATAGGATTAAAGCAAATAAAATTGAATTTCATGAATTTTTGACCAAGTTAAGGTGGTCACACATAGGAGTTTTTATATTTTTTTAAAAAATTAATAAAAATTTAATAATTAATTATTTCCTTGGAAAAAAATTACAAAAAAATATGCAGCACATTAGGAAATGGGTCCCCTACTTATATCTAAAATCTTACAAAAAAATATTATCATTTTATTATGGTTAGGGTGGTCAGACAAACACCTACTTCTTATTTTTTCCCTGAAATTAAGTACTACTGCATTCAAATTTTAACCCAAATAGATTTTTATTTTTATTTTTTAAACCTAGTAGTTTAGAAACTACATTCAATTTCCTATGGATTCTATTCTTACATATTTTTGAAATAATATAGATAAATTATTCAAATTCTTACGTCAAGTTGCCTAACTCTGATTTTTTGAATTTTATTGCCACTTAAGGGCCTATTTTTTCCATGATGATCCTGCACATACCCAGTTACATTCAAGCTCTTAGGTGGTGGGAATAAACATGAAGAAAAAATATTCTTCATTTTTTACTAGAGATCTAGCCCACCATCAAAAGGCATCCCATTTTGTTACAAAAACCCCAAAATATTCCCCACACTCAAAAAGTGTTTCCACAAAAAAACCTAGTTAGAAAATTTTGAAAATATAAAAAGCATGTAAAAACATAAAACTAATTTATCCACATCAGCACTTATAACACCATATTTTAAGTTGAGGAGAAAAAAATATGTTTGCAATACTTCATCAAAATCCTAATCTGTACTATTTTAGAGCTATGCATTATTGTTCTCATGTCCATTATTCATCATATCTATCACCCTCTTACAAGCTTACTCAGTATATTTATCCAGCCATGTGATGTATTCTTCCTTAGTTGGCCATTTTGTATGCAAAAGCCTCTACACCTTCACATTGTGTTGGGTATATTTAACATCAATTAAGGCCCTGGCCTCCTTGAAAGAAGAATCCATCCTTGTTTCAATATCCACCATTATATCAATATGTGGATTCATCATGGAGTAATCACTTGCAATTAATGCCATCTTAGCTGATGTGAGAATTAATCCCAAATCACACCTCCATTCATTAAACAATTTTAATTCACCCTTTTCTTTCAATATATTAGGCATATGACACTTCTCCATTTCTTTGAATGTATTTAGCTTTCTTTGGAGTTGCATCCCTAGCTTCCCATGAAAAGCTATTATTTCATTTAGCAAATCAATCACTTGTAATATTTTAGGGATGTTTGTAGGTGCCTTAGGATCTTCTTCCATTTTAGGTATCATCTCTTTTAAAGCACCCACTCTAGTGCTCCACTTGCTCGAATCATTCTTGAAAGCTTCCAAAACCTATGAGTACTTTATTTTTGCTTCATGGATGCTCTTATAGATATCCCATACATCATCAACCCTATTGAAAAATTTGGTCACTCTGTACCTTAATACATCTTCAAAAATATCATTGGCCACCTTAATAGTTTCAATTTTGGCCTTTTTTGATATTTTCCTTTTCCATCTTTAACTACCTATTTAAATCATCTATTCTTAAAGCTAAGGTCTTAAGATCCTATGTAGACAAGTCAAAATAAGAAGAGGATGGCACAAAGATCTTTTTTACTGATTTATTAGCCTGAAGAGTGGCTCTCATTATGTTCATTTCATCTAATGTCTTGCTATATTTCTTCATCAATGAATCATACTTCTTCTAATTTATTTGTGCAGTTAAGCATTGCAACATGTGCAGTCAATTTAGCATCATGGAAAAGTGTTATATTCGTGGCCCTTTTCACCACCAAGGAACCCATTACCTCTTCAATAGGTTGAGCCACCTCATTCTTTCCAATATTAGGTTTCATGTACCAAATTGTAAGAGTATGCAGCTTTGGACTATATCCATATCCAAACACCTTATCTTCCATCTATTCCTCAGATATTGAAGCCTGAGGATATCTTTTTATAGCATCAAATGCAATAGCTGAAGTGATAGTGCATCTTGGTAACAACATTAGTCCACTATCTATGACAATTTTCCTAGGTTTAGTATGGGTGACAACTTCAATCTCAACCTCTTCTTATTGAGAAGTCTCAACACTAGCCCTAGCTTGTTCAAGCCTTTGTTTTATCTCTTTGCTCCTTTGTTGAATCATGAATTCCTAAAATTTATTAGATTGTACAAACTTATCATCCACAAGGAATTCATTACAATCCTTAAACCTAGGATCATCATCAATCATCTCATCATAGTTCCCCTAAATTATCTTATATTGGGGAACCTCAGAATCAACAGTATCTTTAGTATTAAGGGGAGGGAATTTCTTCTCTACCTCCCCATCATCAAGCACATGTTCAACCATTTTCTCTACCTGAATTTCTTGCATATTCTCCTTTTTTACATCTGTAGACTATTCTAGAACATCCATAGCCTAGGACTATTGTGCTAAGAGATATTGTGCTCTCTCAATAGCCTCTTTCACCTTTTCTTTGAAGTCACCATTTTGGTAACCCCTCAACTTTGAAAAATCTCTTTAAAATGGATCTTCAATTTCATCATAAGGACTTACATAGAAGGAATTCCTCCTCTTAATTCTCTCTTCAATGTCCATTATGAATGTCCATTTTCTCTTTCCAGATATAACAACCTCATTACTTGTCAAGTTCCTCAATACATCATCTAAATACAAGAATTGATGACCAATCCTAGATAAAAAAAATTCCCTTCTCTTTATAGAAACAAAACCCTCTGGGTCAAAATTTTTAACCTTGTCAACTGGTAGTCTGAGGTTTTTCACCATGATTCAAAAAATTTCATACCGCTCTTGGGTAATAGCTACAAAGTAATAAAAATAACACTTATGGTTTACAATATTACCCTTCCTGGGTTTTCTGAAAATTTCATAATCCATAAAATCAATTTGTCAAATCAACTCCATAAAAACCAATCGATCAGAAACATACAGAGGCAAGTGGTGTGGTGCCAACTTAGAGCCATAAGCTCTTACCAGAGTATAATTTGAGTGCAAAAACCAATCTTCCCAATTATGATGTTTATCTAGCCCTGTCACATCTCTTGGACACATAACATGCCTAATTGCTGGGGAAATCCTATGAATGGGTGTCGCATCTAAAATTTACAAAATACCATACATGAGAATATTAGCAAACATTAAATAATTGGAATTGGGACAATATTGGTCCCAAATATAAGTCCACATTTGGATAGGCAAAACATTATTTTCATTGTCCCTCATCCTCAATTTCAAATTCCTTTTTCAATTATAGTTACCTTCAAATAAAAACATATGAATTAATAGAGAGCAATGTGTAAAATGCAAATTAAGAACCTCCCTTTGTAAATTGATGAAATTCTTATTCATTTTATTTGCAACAAAAGAGGCATAATCAAAACTAGTGTTCTAATTGTGACCCTTTATATCTATAGCCATTACCAATAAGTCATGAGCTATCCTTTCCTCAAAACTATGAGATAAAACTTGATTTAAGCAATAATGTGTGTTCTTAAAATAATCCACAAACTCCTCACTTTCAAAGGGCTCAATATCTTTGGAGAAAAATTTCTTCTTGATTTTTCTATACTAAACCAACAATCTATTTATGTATGCAAATCTGTTACTCTCATATTCACCATGTAGCTTAGCTCGCTTGATTTACATAGTGTAATTGGGATTCAACCCAAATATTTCTACCATTTTATCCCTTATTACTTCAAGGATTACATTTCCATATTCACTTTTGATTTTTCTATCCACAGGGTCATAATGTTTGGCCAATTCCATCATTACATCAACCTCTACAAACACATTGGGTACCACCAACATTCCAAGGTCGATCCCCCATAATTAAATTTCTAAATTTTTGGAATACCTCCTATTAAAGGAATATGTGAACAACTGCCATCCACTTTGGGGCTGATCCAACTCTTCAATTTCGCAAGTAGTGTCAATTAGTTGGCTCATCACAGTGACATGACCTATGGCTCTCTTTCTAATTCATGACCCACCCACTTTTACTTCTCCAATGGCACTTTCCATAAATCTCTCCTCAGTATTCTTTGCACCTCTTGACATTGTAGACACAACAAGGGAACTTGGTGTAGGTTTTGTCACTGCAAGTGGCTTCGGCTTAGCTATGGATGAAACATCTTGGGTTTGGAGCCTTTTAACTCTCTTCTTCTTTGGTTTTCTCTCTGGCCTAATGCTAGATTCACTAGGCTTTGGCTCACTCATATTTGTAAGGTGATGGGAATAAGGTTTGAAGTATTCTTAATTCAAAATACTTACCTATTTTCGTTAAATTCCAAGGCACAAATTACAGAGAAAAATAATCCCAAAAATATATATATCACTCAATTGAAGATTCTCAACCAAATAAAATATAAGAAAATTATCTCTTAATTCCTTATTATAATTTAGGAAGCACAATTCAACACTTTTGACATGAAGAGATATACAATTTTCTTACTCGAGTGAATGATTGACACCAATGCTACTGCAATTTCCTTCTTGGAGTTCTTTGCACCATTTCTTCAACTTCTATTTTTATTCTCCACTTTTGAATAGCTTTGAATGTGTAGGAGACAAGACAACCACCTTCTTTATGGATGGGAAATAGAACATATCACCATAAATGTTTGATAGAAATCTCATGTGATTGAACTGACATTTAGCCATTCATATTTAAAATCTGGCCATAGATCATTATGGTTTAAAACCACATCAATAGTTCTCCTCCACCTTGCTACTTTCTTTTTTGCTTTGAATGATGTCCTCGGGATGCTTCCATGTTGTCCTTTATGTGGAAGCCATCACTCATCACTTATACATTTCATGTTTTACAAGTCCCATCAGTGATGTGAACATCCATGTGATGAGATCTCAACCGTCAGATCTAAGACCTGTCCTTGATTACGTTTTTCTTCTCCATCACGCATCGTTGATTCATGCTTCATTCTTTAGATCACATCAACAATAGGAAAAAAGGTGATGGAGCAATATTAATACATGTGCACCTACATGAAGATCAAAGGCACAAGATACATTGCTCACAAGAGCAACATAGATCAGTGAAAGAAATATTGAACAAAAGACTTCATCGCTTATCACTAATTTGAATAGAACAATCGAGCATTCATCCATGATGAACAATAGAACAATTATGAAAGAGCCCTAATGTCATCAATCATCACCCATTTGAAACTCAAACCTCAAAATGGATTTGTGATGAGTGATATGAGAAAATACAAAGGACACCAAAGGCCATCGTGTATCACCAATACATACAAAACATATTAGGTATTAGCGATACAAAAGAAAATAGCGATCAAATAGTCCATCATGTATCACTAATACATATTTGAAAATTTAAAACAATTTTTTGATGCGTGACATCAAAGATACACCACTCATCACTCATCACTCATTTGAACTCACAACTTAAAATATATCAACGATGAGTGATACAGGACTTAAGTATAGACAATTTAGCATGTGCCAATAAGTTGTTTTAAGATGAGGACTATCCTAGGTCAACATATATGTTGGTTATTTTTCTTGCTACCTTCAACCCTAAGGAGAAACACAAATGCTTAAACTAGGTGATTCAATATTTAGGACAAAGAATCTACACTATCAATAGGTTGAAGACAAGAAAAGCCAGCGAACAAGTTTGTGAAAGCATTCTGCACTTTGAGCTCTACAGGACGTAGGAGGGTGTTCCTAATTGTAGGCCTAAATGTATGATAAACTTATGCCAAAAAAAAATTTAAGACCTATGAAAGTGGATAGTTCTCAGGTATATGAGTGATGGGTATTTTCTATTCTACTAGGTTCAAGCATAATCCCATTTGCATTGAACATTACTGAGAACAAATAACTTAAATATCTTCATCTTAAACATATAGAGGTTTAATAGATGAGATTCTCTCAAATTTATCCTCTATTCTCTTTCATATTCCATGAAGATACATGAAACTAAGATAACTTAAAAATAAAAGAAAAAGGACCAAAGTAACAAAGATTTAAATGATTTAGATTATTTCTTAATGTCTTAGGCTTTGTGATAGGTCAGTGCCTAATCATGGGCCATGGAGTCAAATATAAAAATGTAACAAAGATCCTATCAAAAAATTAAGTTCAACCAATTGATTTTAAAATATGTTAATGCTTTACATTAACAAACCCACTCATATTGTCATAAACTTCTACTTAGCAATCCCACCCGTGCACTCAAAATTACAGTTATTTGATCACAGTAATTTATCTCTTTACTTGAAAGAGAACCATGTCCAAACAACACAATCACATAAAAATTGTGATGAAAAATTAAAAACATCCTTTATATATTGAATTCATATAGTTAAAAAGATACAAATTTGGAGAGAACTTCATGAACAATAATTTATTGCTGCACAAATTGGCTAACATCTTCTCATAAAACCCAACTATTACAAGTTTGCATACTATATTTACAACTCAAATTCAAAATTTCTTTATCTACCTTATTCACCTAATTCAGAACTTCAGAACCTATACAAATGAGAAAAACAAAGAAGACATAGAAGAAGAAACCCTAAAAATGCATCTTCAATTAACATCTGACATCTTCAGCTCTGTTGATCTGTAACTGCCTTTGCTTGCTGAAGAAGTTTCAATATGCTCCCAGATTCATGCATCTTGCATTTTCTCTCTTGCCCTCTAACAAAAAATATTCCTCTCATGATGACTTTCTTCATTATGCCCTTGTTTTTTGAAAATATCTATCTTGTGAAAGAATGAAAATATTCGCAAAAGTTTTTTAACTTGCTCTCCATTTTACCCTATTGCACATGACAACTTAACTCCCAACAAATAAAATATTCACCCCACATGAAACTTATATTTTACATTTAAAAATTAGTGAGTATATTGATTTATTCACGAGGCATTAAAATTATTTTCCCATGGTATTTTATTTTACACCTCATTTTAAAATTGTCCTTAGGCAAGAAATTTATCTGCCTATTATTCGCACAACAAAGTAAAATGTTGATTGTACTTTTATACCCAAGGTCATTACTTTCGAAAAGTGAAATATCAGGCTATTAAAATCTCTTAGATTTTTTCAATCTTCCATCAAAAGAAACATTTAACAATACCTTTAATATTTTACCTTGGGCCCACCTTTGAATCATCCTCCAATGCCCATTCACCCATTCCATTTGTTGGAAAGAAGCAAAACTTACTTGGGCTCATGGGAAATATAATTTAAATAAAGCCTCACACCTTACTTCATCCCTCATGGTAAAAAAAAATATCTTTATATTTTTAGCATGGGCCCACATGAAGCTAGATGGAGACTCCCCCCGCCTCCCTGTGATTTTCTTCTCAAGCACCATTAACGCTTCCCCTGCTGTGATGATGTACTTTCACGGGCTAGCAAGGAGAGCCTTTTTTCTACTTTGTTCTTGTGCCAAATATAATAAAAATTGGGTTTTGAAATAAAAATAGAATTTCTCCCAATACTTTTCATATGTTTTCATGGCTAATGCAAGCTGCTCAGAAATGGTGATATCATTTGGTCGTTTTTCACAGTGGAGGGGCATTTTTTCTACTACCGGTAACCAAAAGTCATTTCAATTATGCTTAAAATCTCCTCCCGGGCACTAAGAATGGTCAGTGGATGAATTCAGATCATAAATCATAAATGTTGAGTTCAAATAGACCCCCAAAAATTCACCAAAAAGCTAAAAACATAATTCATAGCCTCTCAGCTAAAACTCTCTACCCAAATCTATCTGAAATCAACCAGACACCTCAATGGAGAGAGAAATGTCTCAACCCTCATTGCAATAGAAATTGCAGATCAAAATCACCCCAAACAATGTGCTCCAAACATTCTCTGCTTGCCTTGGCTCTCTGTTGTTGTGAGCAAAAACCTTGAGGACTCACAGGCAAAGCTTGGTTTATAGTGTTTTAACTTTATAAAACATTAAAAATTGAAATATACCGTAATCATGTTGCATTCCACTTTTGAAGGTATTTAAAATACTTAAGATGTTTTAAATATTTTCCTTTTAGACTTTAGGAAATATAGCAATTTTAAATTTCGTCTGCACACCAAATAGGGAAAATTCACTATGGGCAAACCAAGGCACTTGAGGCCATGAAAATTTGCATATGGACTCTATAATTTATTTATATAAAACACATTTTCCCAAAACTCACATCGCCAAAATATTTCAAGTACCTCCTTTGTAAACTGGTATGTCGAATGCCTTTGTTGTTATTGATATGCATTAAAAAAAATCCATCATATGATCTCTGATTTTGACAAGAATGGAGCTGAAGATGTTTCAAGCCAAAAAAAGAAATTGGTTGTCCCTAAATTTGCAAAAATTGACACTTTTTGGAACACCCATTTTTGGCCCTGTTGCGATCAAAAAATGATTAAAATACCCATCAGAACTTATCCTTAGACTCTGAAACTGAGAAAGCATGTAGACATTTGACGCAAGAATGGAGTGCAAAAATTGGCTCAAAAAATCAAGTCATGAGGTGAAATATATTCAACATCAAAGTGGCCTACTTGGACTTTTCTACAACCGTTCCTGTTTAAAACCAATTAAAACTCACAAAGTTGTCATTTTGAAAAAATATCAAATCATCTTCTTGGAAACCACCACTAGACACACTAGGTAATTTGGGTACACTAAGTATGGGTAAAAAAGGGATTTCCTTGAATTATCATTCTTCACCAGATATTAAGGCTCAAACTTGACCACTTTGAAAAGTTTTGATAATGCAGGTGTGAAAACAGAACAAATTGCATTTGCTTTTGGCTTGGTAAAAATATAAAATATGATCATGAGGCTTTGAAATCAAACCAGGGAGTACATGAATGTTGAGAGAATGGATAGCAACAATCTGTTTAACATGAAAATCAATGTGCTCTGAACAGTGACCCTCCAAAGTAGGTCACTTAGGCATATTTTTAGGGGCACTTCTGAGTGTGCAAAGGCTAAATTTTCAATATGGACACTTCAAATATACAAAATTTGAAGGTGCCATCAATGGCTTTGACTGAGGATGTATGCCCCTTGTGGGCATAGAAAGAATTTAGCTCCTCTAGAGAAGCAAACTAGGTGCCAAAAACATTGGGCAACATAGTACTTTTTCAACCTTTTAACCTCATTTGCCACCAAATGAAAAAAGAGAACCAATCTTTGCCTTTGTCAAACACCAATTTATTAAAAGAGTTGATCTCTTTTAATCCATACTTGCCTTTATCACACCACATCAACAATGACTTCATTCTTCCAAAGAAAAGTGTGAGGCTACCTTTGAACAAGTGGGAACTTTCTCCTTGTTTTTTTTTACTATCACATGGCAACCAATTTACATAGGCTACATCACTTCCACTCTTTTCATTTTTTGATTCTATGGCAAGTGACAAAATATGACAATAGTGATTAAGACCATCTGAAAACATAGTCATATCACATTTACCAATTCCCTCACAATGATTAGGCTCAAAAAAGATATCACACCACAAAAATAGTGTGCAATCCTCCTCTGTGTTAAGAAAAAAATTATCACACATTTGTAACTCATCCAACTAAATTGCATCACATGTGATTGTTTCATCATCCAAACAATACTGCCCCATCACATTATCATATGCCTCATGGTTCTGAAAATAAGACTCATTAACACCCACAAATCCACTATCCACATTCAAATCATAGCATTTATAAAAGATGTCAGCATCCCAAACAATGTTTTCCACTTTAATCTCATAGACAAGATTGTTAGCATTAGTAATGTTATCATATGAAAAAAATTCAAGAGTAGGCTCAGATGGCTCAGATTTTACTTTTGCAACAAACTTCTCATAATGATTGTTTAAATCACATTCATTGTTGTAAGAAGTATCATACTCAACATTCCCTCTTGTTGCATCAACATGATAATCTGAAGCATATTGCTTATGATGAAGACTATGAGTTATAGATCTAGAAAACAAATCCTCATATGCATCCATGTGATTGACACAATCAAATTCTTCAAGTACAAACTCATCATAGAAAATGTCATTATTTGTACTAGCATTTATACATATATTTTCACTTTCATGTACAAGTACATCAATGTTATCCTCACGCAAACATTGAGTGATAACTTAAAAGTAAAAAAAATAAGTAGAAGAAAGTAAAGCATCGAACAAAACAAGAGTTTATTGTTTATCATTATCAACATATGCATGCTCCTCATAATCAACCACTTGAGATGATTCATCCAATGAACCTCTAGCATACATATCTCCTTCTCCATTCACACAACTGCAAAAATCAGCAAGGCTACCTTCTTCACTATCAAACTAAAAGCCATCAGTAGTTTCTTCATTGTAGCTATTTGTGGTTGATCTTGCTAACTGAAATTCATTGTATACCTTGTGAGTTGCATCATAACACTACTGATCACATAGTTTTTTTTTCAAAAAAAAATTTCACCTCATTTTTATTATCATGTTCATGTGAGCCTTCAAAAGTATTGTAATCATCCTCATTGGAATACTCTTTACTTAGGGAGATCAATTCTGCCTCCTCCATGGGAGAGAAATCACCATCATAAAGGCTACAAATAGACTCACAATAATCTTGATAATCCAGATAAGAATGTGCTTCAGGTGGTTAAACATTTACATCTGCAACATTGTTCTCATAATGAAGACATGAAACATGAGAATTAGCATACCCTTCAACTGTATATTCAAATTTCATAGAAGAAAAAAAATACTTTCATTATCATCTGTATCATTGCAGCCTTCTTTTGGTACAAAAAATTGGTTCTCTATTTCTCTATTTTCAGAGCAAATAGAATAAACTTCAGATATTTCATCTATCTTTTCATGTTCTTCTTGGGTATGCAAATTTATTTCTTTAGATAAGAATTCGTTATTAAATTCAACAAACTCATCCATGAACAATTTCTCAAGCTCTTGCCATGAACATATGGAATGCATTAGTAAACTAGAAAACCAATATTCAACAGTATCTTCTAAAGTTCTTACAAAAGACTTCATGACAACATCCTCTTCTACTATTTGACAATCTTCCATTACATCAAGAAAATCTTGTACATGTTGTGATGTTGATTCTTCAAAACCTCCTCTAAACTTAGGCAAACACTCATTAATTCTTATTGGGATAGAATATGGGTAACCCTGGATCTCACTAAAATCCAGAGGGTTATATCTTTCATTAGTGAAGACCTTTTTTTGAAGACATGATTGTGTTCTAGACATGATATTATAACTTGTAGAGGGAGAACTAGGAAAGCAGTACATTTTTGCAAATAAAATCTATTTCCTCTACAACCAGTTTCTTCTCAAGATATCTTATCAGAATATCCTACTTTGTCATTTCCCTTTCTACTAGTATCTTAAAATACTGCATAAGGGATAGTATTAACTAGAAATTTTTGTTGAAAACCTTCATACAAGAAAATTACAACAAAAAAATACCTAATAAATTCTACAACCAACACTTCTAATGACGTAGAAAATTATGTAGAGTCACCACCTCTTTGAAAGAGGAAAAGATCTTCAAGCAGCAGAAAGCTTCTTCCAAGATCTAGGTATTTTTGAATTCTCTCCACCAGTAGAGCACTAGACTTCAAGAATAAATCAGAAACATTGCAGCAATCTCCTTCAAGTATGCAGGTCTTTGGATCATTTTCACCCAAACTATAGATCAACAAACAATATGACTCTGGGATAAAATCTGCAACTAGAGATTCAAAGTTCTCCCTAGTAGAGTCGCTAATCTGTTGGTTATTTTTCTTGCAACCTTCAACCCTAAGGAGAAACACAAATTCCTAAACTAGGGAATTGAATATTTAGGAAAAATAATCTGCACTATCAATAGGTTGAAGACAAGAAAAGACAACAAACAAGTCTATGAAAGCCTTTAGCACTTTGAGCTCCACAAAGGAGGGTGTTCCTAATTGTAGGCTTGAATGTATGATAAACTTATGCTAAACAATAAATTACAAACCTATGAAAGTGGATAGTTCTCGGGTATATGAGTGATAGGTATTTTCTATTCTACTAGGTTCAAGCATAATCCCATTTGCATTGAACATTACTGAGAACAAATAACTTAAATATCCTCATCTCAAACATATAGAGGGCTAATAAATAAGATTCTCTCAAATTCAGCCTCTATTCTCTTTCATATTCCATGAAGATATAAGAAACTAAGATAACTTAAACATAAAATAAAAAGGAAAAAAGTAATAGAGATTTAAATGATTTAGATTGTTTTTGAATATGTCCCAAGCTTTGTGATAGGTCAGTGCTTAATCATGGGCCATGCAGTCATATGTAAAATTGTAACAAAGATCCTATCAGCAAATTAAGTTCAACCAATGGATTTTAAAATATGTTAATGTCTTACATTAACAAACCCACTCATATTGTCATAGACTTCTACTTAGCAATCCCACTTGTACACTCAAAATTATAGTTATTTGATCATAGTAATTTAACTTTTTGCTTGAAAGAGAACCATGGCGAACCAACACAATCACAAAAAGATTGTGATGACAAATTCAAAACATCCTTGATATATTGAATTCATATAATTAAAAGCATACAAATTTGGAGATAACTTCATGAATAGTAATTTATTGCTGCACAAATTGGCTAACATCTACTCATAAAACCCAACTATTACAAGTTTACATACTCCATTTACAACTCAGATTCAACATTTCTCTATCTACCTTATTCACCTAATTCTGAACTTCAGAACCTATACAAATGAGAAAAAACAAAGAAGATATAGGAGAAACCTGAAAACTACATCTTCAATTGACATCTGGCATCTTCAGCTCTATTGATCTATAACTGCCTTTGCTTGTTGAAAAAGTTTGAATCTTCTCCCAGATTCATTTAGCTTGCATTTTCTCTCTTGCCCTCTAACATAAATATTCCTCTCATGATGACTTTCTTCATTATGCCCTTGTTGTTTGAAAATATCTACCTTGTGAAAGAATGAAAATATGTTTTTGAAAGTTTTTTAACCTACTCTTCATTTTACCCTGCAGCAGAAAAGATTTCATCCTCTGTGAAAGGCCTTTTATTTCTCTGCCTTTACCCTACTACACATTACAACTTAACTCCCAACAAATAAAATATTCACCCCACATGAAACTTATATTTTACATTTAAAAATCAATGAATATATTGATTTATTCACTAGGCATTAAAATTATTTCCCCATGCCATTTTACTTTACGGCTCATTTTAAAAGATGAGGGTATTTTAAAATTGTCTTGAGGCAAGAAATTTATCTGCCTATTATTTGCACAAAAAAGTAAAATGTTGATTTTACTTTTATACCTAAGGTCATTACTTTTGAAAAGTGAAATATCAGGCTATTAAAATCTTTTAGATTTTTTCAATCTTCTGTCAAAAGAAACATTAAACAATACCTTTAATATTTTACCTTGGGCCCACCTTTGAATCATCCTCCAATGCCCGTTCACCTGTTCCATTTGTTTGAAAGCAACAAAACTTACTCGGGCTCACAAGAAATATAATTTAAATAAATCCTCACACCTTACTTCATCCCTTACGGTAAAAAAAAAATATTTATATTTTTAGCATGGGCCCACATGAAGCCATTAAACTCCATGGGCTGGCACACAATTATATATTTAAAGCTCAAAATGAAGCATTAGCACATAGTATTATAACATAATTATATATTTAAAGCTCAAAATGAAGCATTAGCACATAGTATTATAACATAATTATATATTTAAAGCTCAAAATGAAGCATTAACACATAGTATTATAACACAATTATATATTTAAAGCTCAAAATGAAGCATTAGCACATAGTATTATAAAATATATAATTTTTTAAAACACTGCATATACTCATCTCCCGCTTCCCCGTTGTTTTGTGATGAAGTACTTTCATGAGCTGGCGGGGAGAGCCTTATTGCTACTTTGTGCTTCAACCAAATATAATAAAATTTGGGTGTTGGAACAAAAATAGAATTTCTTCCAATACTTTTGATACATTTTCATTGCTAATGCAAACTCCTTAGAAATTGTGATATCACTGGGTCATTTTTCACAGTGTAGGTGCATTTTTGCAACTACCGACAACCAAAAATAATTTCAAACATGCTTAAAATCTCCTCCCAGGCACTAGGAATGGTCGGTGGATGAATTCATACCATAAATCATCAATCCTGAGCTCAAATAGACCCCCAAAAGTTTGCCAAAATACTAAAAACGTGATTCACAACTAAAACTCTCTGCTCAAATCTGACTGAAATCCATCAGAGACACCTCAATGGAGAGAGAAATGCCTCAACCCTCACTGCAATAGAAATTGCATATGAAAATCACCCCAAACAATGTGCTCCCAACATTCTCCCAATTGTCATGGCACTCTTTGCTACCATGAGCAAAAACCTTCATGAGCTCATGGGCAAAGGTTGTTGTGCAAAGTTTATAATGTTTTAACTTTATAAAACATTAAAATATGTCGTAATCACCTTGCATTCCACTTTTGAAGGTATTTAAAATAAGATATTTTAAATATTTTCCTTTTAGACTTTAGGAAATATAGCAATTTTTAATTTCGCATGCGGACCCACTATGGAAAATTCACTGCGGGAAAACCAAGACACCTGAAGCCATGAAAATTTTCATATGGAATCTATAATCTATTTAGAGAAAACACATTTCCTCAAAACTCGTATTGCAAAAATATTTCAAGTACCTCCTTTGTAAACTAGCCTAGTAGATGCCTTTGTCGTGACTGATATGCATTAAAATAATGTGTCAGATGATCTCTGATTTTGATAAGAATGGAGCTGGAGATGTTTCAAGCCAAAAAAAGAAATAGGTTGTCTCTAAATTTGCAAAATTTCGACACTTTTTGGAACACCCATTTTTGGCCCTATCACGATCAAAAAATGATTAAAAACCCCATTAGAACTTATCCTGAGGCTCTAAAACTGAGTAGGCATGTAGACATTTGACCCAAGAATGGAGTGCAACAATCAGCTCAAATAATCAAGTCATAAGGTGAAATATATTCATTATAAAAGTAACCTACTTAGACTTTTCTGCAGTTGTTCCTGTTTAAAACCAATTATAACTCACCAAGTTGCCATTTTGAAAAAATATCAAATAAGCTTTTGGGGAACCGCCACTAGACCTAGTAGGTCATTTGGCTACACTAAGTATGTGTGAAAAGTGTATTTCCTTGAATTATCATTCTTCACTAGATATTACGGATCAAACTTGACCACCTTGAAAAGTTTTGAAAATGCAGGTGTGAAAATAGAGCAAATTGCATTTGCTTTTGGCCTAGTAAGAATATAAAATCTGATCATGGAATACATGAATGTGGAGAGAATGGAGAGAAACAATCCATTTAACATGAAAATCAATTAGCTTTGAATGGTGACCCTCCAAAGTACGTCACTTAGGCATATTTTTCAAGAGCACTTCTGAGTATGCAAAGGAAAAAATTTCAATATGGGCACTTCAAATTTGAAGGTGTCATTAGTATAAAAGACCTCAAAGACTTAAGACATAATATTTTCAAAGGATGTAAAGGCCAAATAAAGTTAATTGATAAACCTTATAAATTATAAGTGTTGGACCTAGGTACAAGGGGTCGATCACCCCGCCAGTGTTAATGACTCAAGATGTTTTAAGATGACAAGAAATGGGAAATAAAAGGTTAATGATGAATTAGAACCATGGCCAAGACACAAGCTTGAGAGCTATTTAAGAAGGGTTTTAGGCAATGTAAAACCCCATAATAGTGAAAATGGATAAATCCTAAGCTCTAGGGACAAATACATTAAAAATTTGCAGGATGATAAATGAAACCAAAACAAAATTCATGGGTTTCATCACATTCTTGGTCAAACAATGTTATTATCTTACCTATCTAGGAATGCTAAGAAAAATTTAATATCCCCTTCTTATGAGAGTGTTTTAGTGAAGGAGAATACAACTTTGGACAATCCAAGTGATCATATTCGTTCTTCTCCTAATATTTCTCCTATTTGTGAAGAAGATATTTTTGTGTTAGAAGAACCAATCAATGATAGTTTTGAGAGTTGTAGTTGTTTCTCTCCTCTTACCTCTCTTATTGGACAAGACATTGATGAACAAGAAGAAACAACCATAGGTAATTAGAATGATCACATAACACAACAAGAGACCATTGAAACTTTAATTAGTCTAGATTAACCTCCCAACATATTCCCATCTTGTGATAATATTGTAAATGATGAGGATATGTTGGTGTTAGATGATCAAATCTTTAAGGTCTATAACAACCCTCTTTATGACCCTTCCCCTATCTATCCTATTTTGGAGGACATTAGGGGATGAAAGAATGAAATCATTTAAATGATCATGAAAATCATACTTGTTCTTCTCCTCGTATCTCTCCTAGTTGTGAAGAATATAATTTGATCGATGAAATTCATGAAAATATTAGTTGTCCCTCTTCACCTAAGGAAACCCTTATTGAGCAAGATAATTCAACCATTGATCATTCCCTTACTTGTGATGAAGTCATTTTAGAAGAACCAATCTTTTAATGTCAAGAACATCTAGTTTGTAGTTCTCCTAAAAACTCTCCCCTTAGGGAAGATATCATGGTAGAAGAAAATGATAATATTTCAAATGGTGAAGAGATGACACTAGATTTCCCTTTATTAGAAATACATCAAACCAAGACCATTGAGGTTATGAATGTGAAAGTGTCCCCTTGATTAATAGGCATCCTATATACCCTGTGGGACATCCTTTGAACCCTCCAATTCCGTACCCACCATCACAATGACCAAAAACTCAAAAAAAACTTGAAATTATCCTTTACCCACCTAAGAATAATATGTTGCAGTAGTCGAGTTATAATACTATTTCTCATACATATAACACTAGATATAATTCACAATCAATATAAACACTCAACATCCCTACTAATGCCTAAGCCCTATCTTGCCTAATCCTCCTCGTTTTCCTTCACATAATAAAAAGGATTACAATCTTGTTGAGGAACTAAAGAATACTCCTACTAAGATATCATTATGGGACCTTATTCAAGCCTCCTCTCATTATCACAACATGATTCAAAGTTCTTTACAAAAATTTCCTATCCCTTCTAGTGCACAATTGAATGAAATAGTAGCCCTTATTCAAGAAATGAATGTTGACTTTGCTTTCCACCAAAGTGAGCTCCCTCCTTTGGAAGTGCAAAAACAAAATGAAGTAATAATATATCGATATTAAAGGACAGGGATAAGTGAACCCTTGTTGACAATGGATCAACCCATAATGTGTGTAGTGTAACCCTTTTAGATAGGCTTTCCATGGATAAATAAAGAATTCAACACGATTCTTTATCTATTAATGGATTTGATAATGTAGGAAAACAACCACTTGGTGTGATCACTTTTCGTATTACAACTAGAAAGGCCACATGAGAAACAAAAATCCATGTCATGCCTCATGATATTTCATACAATATTCTTTTAGGTGGACTATGGATTCATGCAATGAATGGGGTGCCTTCTACTCTTCATCATAAAATTAAATACATCTACAACAATAAAGCTGGCCCTAACCCAAACAATTGCTTGACCACTAAGAAAGGAAAGTAAAATCCTTTGAAAACATTAACACCAACTACACAAGTAGAATATATGAAATAAGAACAAAAATATAGAGGTCTTAAGCCCTTCACACTATCGCTACATGATTTAGGATTGTTATATTTTACACCTATATTCATGGGAGAATACAAGATCATAAAAAAAGACTCTGAAAAGGGAAAATAATAAGTGGTAATTTCAACACACAATTTGGAAGACCCTTTGAAATAATCTACCTCAACTACTTTAGAAGATCAAGAAAATTACACAACAAACTTTGATGAAGCTAACTATAAATGACCACCAACTCAAAAAGAGATGAAGAATATTTATGGAAAAGGATATGAACTTATGAAAAAACTTGGATATAGTGGAAAAGGATGTGGTGCTAGAGAAAAAGGTATCTGTGTCCCTATAGATCCTAATATTCAAGGAATGACTAGTGGTCTTGGTTATTGTCCCTTGAAAGAAACAAGAAATACTTCACTTAATATCAACACTATTATAAAATATTCTTCTAAGATGACTTTAACATTAGTGCATCTTGAACTGATAGACACCAATGGTCTTGATTGTTATCCTTTACAAGAAACAAAAGAAGCAAGGAAATCTTCACTTAATGTCAATGTCATCATGCAAAACACTAATGATTTGAATTTGTTAGATTTTACACCCTCCTGTAATGGAGAGAACAAAATCTCACAATCTAGAGAGTATTTTGTAAGTATGACACCTAATGCTAAGAAAGAGATATCTTTGTCACAAAATAAGGCAACATCTTCTACTTTGGGTCAAGAAGGTATCTTTTGAAAATCCTCCAAGATCGTGTGGTATGCCTCCCTCCAGGAACAAAAAATAAATTTTACTACAAGAATTCATTTTGTACATATCATAGAGTTCATGGTCATTCTACTAATCAATGTAAGGCTTTGTGTAATATAGTTCAACATCTTAAGGAATATGGTGTCCTTCCTAGTGTTGAGGAACCTATTTCTTCTAATTGACATTTATTTTTATCCTATTCGGCTCATCCTTGTCCTACACTAATTGGGGGAAAGGGCTTAGGTAGCTCTGTCCTCATATGTCACTTGTCGTTGTTTCTTTTGGATAGCTGATAACCTTTCATGTATATATAAGAGCAAGTTTGGGATGTGGACGACATGCCTTAAGTTGACTCACATGTGACATACTCATTCATGATGTAGTTTCATTTAGAAACATATGACTTGGAATAGGTATTTCTGAATAACCTCTCATGTTTTCTTTTACTTTAAAGAAATTTCTCACAACAATGGTGTTAGAAACCACTTTAAAGTGGGGGCATACATTGAAACTCATGTTTCATTGTGTGCTTTTCTTTCTTCCTATGATGTGTTCTTTTCTTGGTTGTGTCTTTAGGCTTGATTTCCTCTGAGAGCGTGACATTTATTTGTTTTTTCCTCTCTTGGATACATTAAGCATGATGTTCCCTAATAAGATACCTTACATGAATTAAGAAAAATCCCTTTGAATGCACTTTACACTATTTTGTATATGGCCACCTTACATAACACACTTTGCATGCCTATGGAGCCATCTTGTTTTTCATGAGTTATAGGAATATGAATATTTTGTTGCCTCATGAAGCTTGAAGTTCATCATTTTTTCATTATATCCAAGCATACAATTATTTTCTTGTCTCATGAAGCTCTAAGATCATTTTTGTGTGTGCCTTATCAAAGTTATCAGGAGGTATAACTTTAGTATGGTTGGAAGGGAAGCCGATCCAAGGCATGACTCTCCCTTAGCCACTCATGTGTGTGTGTTAGTGCATATCAACCATATGCACCTCACCTTCTTGGATTTATCACCCAACAGAAAGCTTGAAGTTTTGTTGCCTCAAAGTAAGTGTGCATTTTTTGGACAAAAATCTTAGATTTGGTCCACATTGTAATGGACAAACGATTGAGATTTAATCCACCCCTTTTTATTTTTTCTTTTCTTTATTTTAGTTATTGAAATTTTATGTTCATGTATCTTGTCTTTTTGCATATCATACACCTTCTGTGTGTCCTTTTGTGCTGATGTCAATTTGACATAAGATCTTGGATCTTGAGGGCTTGACTGTCTCCTCGATCTTTGTTATCCTAGACCATTTGCATTGATACACTTGGACCCTTCTTTAATGTCTACTTTAGTGTGAGTTTGAAGAAGTTCATCCTCTCACTAAAGTGGGGGCTAAATGTGGCAACAAAAAAAGTATCCCTTTTCCTTGCCTGATTTGGGGATGGTTAATGTTAAAATGAACTTATGGTCACCTTGAGCTAGTGTTGTGATTTGTTTTACACATCTACATTAGGTCTTGGGCCCTTCTAAAGCTAAATAAGCTTAGGTTTTCCTTAATTAAGTGTTTCAAAGTGTATTTATTTACACCTTTACTTTAAATTTAGGAGGCTTGTAAACTAAATTGACCTAATCTAGTGTTGTAATGTGTTGTACAAGTCCACATGAGATTTTGGGACCTTCTAAGCTAAATTTACTTGACTTTTCCTTAATTAGATGTTGTACAATGTATTTATTTACACTTTCACATTGAATTTTGGGTCCTCTTAAATTTATGACCTTGAAATCACCATCAATAGGCCACTATGACCCTATATTATGCATCTAGAGAAATATTTTAAACAAAATCTCGACATAGAGATCATATAAATTTAATTTATTCACTCCCAAAATTCTCTCTCTTCAAATAGGCCTTATGGGACCCATACACCATCTTAGGTGTATGAGTCCCATCAAGGTGGGACCCATATGCCACAGGTGGCATATGAGTCCCATTTGGCCTATTTTGAAGGTTTTGAGTGAGAAAAACTAGGTTTTAAGTTTAAATTTATGCTATGGCATCCTCTGGGATCTAATAAATGATCATTTGAGTGAGTTTCCTATATAAAAAAGATTTAAAATCATTATTTCACCTAAGAAAGAATAAGAATTCATGATATCAAGTCAAGCACTCAAGAGTTGAGCATTACAAGATCATCAAGAGAGCAATCAAGATCATTTCTAAGGAATTCAAGGGTAGAATTCTTCATAAATAATTTTAGCAACCCAAGATCCATCATCATGTTAAGGTTATCAAGCATAAAACATGTTATTGAGCTAGTATTTTTATGTAGCATTGAAGATCCAATATCAAGCATTGCTCTACACCTATTGTCAAGGTCAAGATCTACATCCTTCATTACCATTTCATGTTGAGTTGCAGACTTACAAGACATAATTTATGAGACATCATTCAAGGTATCATGTTTCATGTCCTTGTTTAATTTTTTCATCATTTGGTTTAATTACCTAAACAGGGTTTGACCAAGGTAAACCCCTATTCACTAACAATTAATAAGTTTTTCTCCTCTTTACATGTGTGATTGCAGATCTAGGTGTCTTAGAGCATGAAGGATCATTGAATATTAGGTTACAAGATTGGAGAAGGTTTTTAAGCCATCAAAATATTGTCATCTTCACAAAAAGTCACCTATAGGTCCGAAATCACCAATTTCGGATCTTAAAATCAATTTGGGAGAAAAGAGTAGGTGTTGAAGTGTAGATCTAAACTTTGAATTCTCAAAAAAGAGGAATGGGACTGCTGCACTAGAAGTGGAAAATGAGTTCCATTATAGGTGAATTTTAGGGTTTTTGCAGATTCAAATAACCTCTTTCCAAAAACCTATTCCTTTGCAGAAACCCAAATCTATGGCTGATTCACCTAGATTGGCATATGAGTCCTAGTAGGTCAAAAATTTAGGTTTTTTGATGTCTTGAAGCTCATTAATGTCTAATTTATATTCCCAGGTGCACACATTTCATCTTATAACTTGTTTTTCTATTTTATATGCATGATAGGTAATTTAGTGAAAGATTGCATTGAATTAGGGTTAAGCATTTTTATTTTCATTGCATTTGTCTTTCCAAGCCCTAGCTTGGTGGTAAACCCCTCATTAATCATTAATCATACACTAGGATAGTCCCTTAGCAAATATCTTTCTCCTATTATAATCATTTGATTGAGATCTCTAGGGCATCCTTGAATGTTGAGTATATGAAGCTTGTTGCCCTAGGTCCTAAAACCCTTGGGGTGACAAATTTCTATCTTAGAAAGTCTATAATTTCAAGTTCAAGGCCATACTTATAATCTTGATCTATTTTTTTTCATGATTCAAGATTTCATAGTGCACATTTGTCTCAATCATTCATTTTCAAAATATAATCTACTCTTAGAATCCATTTATTACACCTTTTATCACTTTCAAATTAGTCTTCCTCTCTTTGACATCATAATATATATTTATGTTAGTTATTTTGTTTTAATTTCAGTTCCACATATAGATACATGTCTAAATTCATCTCATTTATCTAGGTTCATTGTGAAATAATTTAGTACTTCATTAACTTATTAACCTAAAAGTTGTTCACCAAAAACCATTTCTCCAAATGTATTCATTCAATACTAAGGGAGATAATACAATCAATTATCTCATACTACTTTTCTTCTCTAGAAATGACTACTTTTTAATCTTGACTTAGACTTTCTATCAATGGTAGTTCCAAAGGATCCCTTGATAGTAATGGTTTCTCCCTCTCCATTTTACACTATTTATTTAATAATAATAAATGAAAAAGATTCTTAGTCTTTTTGGCCTACCAAAATCAAACTACTAGACTTAAATTCCATGCATATATGAGATTATGATAATAAATATTACTTAATATATGTCAAATAGAAAGATACATATAAAGCAGTTTTTAAAAAAATTTAATAAGATACAAAATAATTAGAGTTTAATATGAAAATAACGATTCAACGAATTGTTTTGAGCCCCATATTCAAAATTGTATGGGATGCATGTCTTGAAGTAAAAAAAGTAGCTACAAAATCTTTATCTATGGTTATTTGATCTTTAAACATGATTTTTATCCTCTTCTTGTTGTACCATGCATCTTCTATAGGCTTGTCCATTGCATTTTTTGTATTACATTTTTTTACAACAAATTGTCTTTTAAGTTTTCATGTTGCATGTAATTTTTCTAGCCTCTTCTTATACTTGAAACATTATCTAATGAAGGAAGTTCTTCTAGAGGAGTAGTAACCATAGCACCTGATTCTTTCGACCATGGTCTACAACAAGCATAGCAAGTGAAATTCTCTAATGTAAAGAATATAGGTTCATGATCTTCAATGAAAGATAAATTTCATATAAAACCTAGATTTAGATATTGTATACAATTTGGAGCATTATCTAAGGAAAACTAATCAAGAAATAAGACCTTTAATTTGAAAATGAAATCAAGACTTTAATCTTTACCTTTCTAGTGAACTTTGACAATCATGGTTGTGTGTGAAATATTTTTCTTCAGAGCTCTGAATCTTCTAAGGTGTTAAGATTTTGGACTTTGATTCTATTTTAAATGAAAAACCACAACATATTTTAGAGCTCCTCAGTTGAATATTGTTAAAACCTGTAGTTTAGAAAATAGTATCACTTTTCACACTTAATTTGGGAATGAATAATTAATAATAAAATGGACTTAATTATGCCTTATTTAGGGTGTTGTAAAGTGTATCCTTACACTTGTTGGAAATGAAGTTAATATTGTAGCTTAAAAATTATAAAATTATGAGACTGTAGATCTAATTAAGTGTTTTTTTTCACAATTATTTGTGTATGATTAATCTGTTTAGATCAATTTTACCAATTGTAGAAAGAGACATAAGATCATAGAAGAATGAGACAAGAAGATAGAAGTGACACAACATATACGTGGAGAAACACTTTTGGGAAAAAATTCCACTAGAATCAATAGTGCTTGTATTATTTAACCTTAGAACAAAATTACAATAATATTGTATCAATCCTTGATTGATATGCTTCCTTGCCTTCAACAATCCTTCTTCACAACTTACAGTAAACTCTCAAAATTTCTACAATTAATAGACAATTATATGATCATGTAAATATCATAAGAGTTGAGCAATATAGGAGCACAAAGCTCCTCACAAAAATATATGCCTAGATTGGGCAAGTAGAGATCCAAAATGTAATCTGAAGTGTAACCAAAGTCTTCCTCAATTTAGGCACCCCAAACTGATCACTTAATTGGAATTTGGTCAGGAAGATATCTTGGAAACTTCATTTCAAAGTTGGCACCCAAGAATGGGCCCACTTGACCGAGCCTTGTAAATATCTTCTCATGCAAAATGTGTTAACTAAAAGATGCCAACTTGGGCACCCAAGGTGGACCCAAGTCAATCTTAGTTAACTGAAACATATCTCTCCACCAATTCATGCAAACATAATGAATGATTGATCATCCCCACTTAACTAAAAGTATCCACTTGTTATCTATCATGCAACTGAAGTCATTAGTCATGCAACTCAAGTAAACTAGTATTTAACTCAAAATAACTACATGCAACTAAAGATAACTGAACCATAACTGAACTGATAGTGTCACTCCACTCATGTAAATATCAATCCCTATTTTTAAGGAACAAAACATGCATTACTAAAGTTTAATCTATCCTCCAAATAGTTAACTGAAGCAAGGTGGGTTCCACCTTCCATGTGGGTTCCCCATGTGCTCCTATTATTTAGGAACTCTTCTTGGATGTCCCCACATGTTTCTATTATTTAGGAATAATCACAAATGTCAATTTACATGTTTATTTCATTTTAATTTAATCTCTTTCTAATCCTAGTGTTGGGGAACACTTTCCAAGGACTTAGAAGATACATGCAATATGTTTAGGATTGCAGTTAAATGGAATCCTATTCCCAAAATTATCCCACTTGACATTATACATTGCAATTATTCTAAACAAGGAATCATTATTATAAATCAAGTATAGGACTAAAGGCCAATAGCCTTCCTACACCAAGAGAACTTATATGTAGGAATTGTTTTCATAAGATAATTTGTAGCATTGATCAAAGTGTTAACTTTCTAAATCAATACCTTCCCACTCTCAATCATTCCTCGCACAAAGTGATACTGAACATCAACATGCTTAGCATGAGAATGATACATAGGATTTTTGGCTAAACAAATAGCACTCTGACTATCACATTCAAGTCTAATTTTCTTGCAATTAAAACCAATACCTTTCCCTAGTCTCTGTAACAAAACTTCCTCTTTAGAGGCATGTGTAGCATCCATGTACTCTACTTTTGTGGTGGAAAAAGAAACTATGGGTTGTTTCTTACTCATCCAACTAACTGCAACTCCAAACAAATTAAACACATAGCCATTTGTTGACCTCTGACCATCTAGGTCTCTTGCCCAATCTAAATAAAAAAACCCTATATGTCTAATGGTCTATGCATAATATATATATCATTAGAACCATGATAAACCAAATAGTAATTAGAAGTACATTGTAAATATATAAACACCCTCTTAACATAAGTCAAATGTTCTTTACCAGGGTTAGACATAAAACCTACTTAGAACTCCCACTACTTGGGCTATATTTGGTCTTGTGTAGACCATTGTATACATTAAACTACCAACTTCACTAGCATATGGAATTTCAAACATTTCCTCATGATCAAAATCATATATATGACCCATGTCTAGACTTAACTTTGTGCCAACTGGTAAAGGAATATTAGTTGGTTTACTATCATGGTTGTTAAACCATTTCAAAATAGTATCAACATAGTTTCTTTGACTTAAGAAAATCTTTTTTTAACCTCTATCTTTGTTGATCTCCATACCAAGGATATATTTCGCAACTCCTAGATCTTTCATCTCAAATGTGCTAGAGAGTTGTGCTTTCGATTCTTTGATCACTACCTTTTTGTTAGTAATAAACAACATGTCATCAACATACAAGATAATAATTAAAATCTGATCATCAATAAATTTTATGTAAACACAATGATATTCCTCACTCCTAACATAACCAATTTTTAATGTAGAAACATCAAAATTTTGGTATCACATTCTAGGTGATTTTTTCAATCCATATAAAGATATATTTAACTTGCAAACCAATAATTATTTTCCTTTTACAAAAAAACCATCAGGTTGCCACATATAAATCTCCTCATCAATATCCCCATGTAAGAAAGTAGTTCTCACATCCATTTTCTCTATCTCAAAATCATAAGTAGCAATAATAGATAAAAAAATCTAATAGAAGTTAATTTAGCAACTAAAGAGAAGATTTCATTAAAGTCAACTCCCTCTATTTGGGAGTATCCCTTGGTTACTAATCTAGCCTTATACCTTTTGAGATTACCATCGGCTCCAATTTTCTTTTTAAAGATCCATTTACAACCAATGGCCTTTCTTCTTTTGGGAAAAATCTCAAGATCCCATGTGTCAAAAGTATCCAAGGAAACCATTTCCTCATACATATCTTGTGACCAAAGCTTGTTCTCATCTAAAGAAAAATATTCCCTATAAGATCTAGGTTCATTATTAGTACTCATCAAATCAAATATACAATGAAAATCTAGTGGGATATACCTATCAACAAGACTCCATTTTCTTTTGGATCTTCTCAACGAAGGTTCTTCTTGTTCCTTAATATTCTCATCATGAGCATCTATCTCATAACTCTATGAAATATCCTCATCCAATCCATCCAATTTTTCTTAAACATGTGCATCTTCATGCTTCTCAATATTTATCTCAAAAATCACTATTCAAGAAGTATCCTTCTCTTTGGTTATTCTTCTCTTGTATAAGATCTAAATTCCTTGAAAATCACATCTCTAGATAAAGTAATTTTTTGGGCTAGAGGATTCCAAAGCTTGTAACCTTTTACATTTTCACCATAACCTATGAATATGATTTTTTGTGTTTTTGGATCCAACTTAGACTACTTTTCTTTAGGCATATGAATAAAATCCTCACAACCAAAGATCCTTAAATGTGCAACAATAGGTTTCCTACCTAACCACATTTCATAAGGGGTTTTATCTTCAATAGATGAACTAGGATATCTATTGATTAAATAAGAAGTAATTATAGCCTTGGACCAAAGGAATTGATCTAACTTAGCACTACTTAACATACTCCTAGCTCTTTCCATTAAGTTTTGGTTCATCCTTTCTGCTATTCCATTTTGTTGAGGTGTATACGGAGTAGTTTTGTGTCTCACAATTCCTGCATGCTTACAATAGTCATAAAATTCTTTAGAATAATATTCACCGCCATTATCTGATCTCAACACTTTTATCTTATGATCTGATTATTTCTCAACTAAATCCTTAAATTATTTAAACTTATTGAGCACATCATATTTGTTATGCATAAAATAGATCTAAGTGTATCTTGATGCATCATGAATAAATGTGACATAATATCTATATTTTTCAATAGAGTCAATATCCATGGGACCCATAACATCTGCATGAATAATCTTTAATAATATTTTAGCTTTATTTATTCCATTAGGAAATGAAGATCTACATTGCTTTCCAAACACACAATTCTAACAAAAATACTTTTTTCCAATCTTATAATCAGGAATACCGTCAACCAATTTATTATTAAGAATGTCCTAAGACCATTTTCACCAATGTGGCCCAATCTATGGTGCCACAACATACATGTATTTTAGGCTTTAGTTACATTGGCTGACTTATTGAAATTGGAGGTATTAAGCTTGAACAAAGTCCCAATTTGAGATCTTTTACCAACCGCCATATTCCCTTCACCAATCTGAAACCACCTTTTTCAAATGTCACATGCATTCTAGAATCAATGAAATTAGATACAAAAAGTATATTTTTAGCAAGTCCTGAAATATATAAATCATCATTGAGGGTCTTAACCCTACCATCACTGAAATACAACTTTACCTCTCCTTTGCCCATAATATTTGTTGTGCTATTTTCTCCAAAGAAGACATTCCCTCCATCATATGTAGTATACTTAGTGAACCAATCCTTCTTAGGATTCATATGATAGGAGCAACCTGAATCGATAAGCCAAGAGTCATCAGTAACAATTTTACATGAAATGATCAATGCATCATTATCGTCATTGGAGGATTTCTCTATAGAAACATCAAAACTCTTTTTCTTGCTCTTATAATCCTTCTTTACATGTCCTAATTTCCCATAGTTCCAAAACTTTACCTTGCTCTTACTAGAGGTTTTAGACCGTCCTTTGGACTTACCCTTTCCTTTCTTGTATCCCTTAGGTTCCTTTTCCTTAGGCCTACCTCTAACAAAAAAGTAATCTTGGGATCCCATTTTAGAATTCCTCCTCATCTCCTCTGATAGGAGAGTAAGAATTATATTGTCCATCTTAGGATATGCACCACTACCACTAATAGCAACAATTAGATTTTCACAAGACTCTGGTAAAGAACAAAGTAACAAAATGCATTTATCTTCATCTTCTAGTTTTACATATACAGATGCTAACTAGCTTAGAATAAAATTGGAAGCATTTAAATGATGTGGAACATAATCACCATCTTTCATCTTTAAAGAATACAATTATCTTTTCAGATAAAAATTATTAGTAAGACTTTTTGTTTGATAGATATCACCTATCCTCTTCCATAATTTATATGTGGTAGCTTCATCTGAAACATTCAAGAGAACAACATCACCAAGACATAAAATTATGGTCCCTCTTTCCTTCTTATCAATCTTAGCCCAATCCTCATCTGACATTGTTGTAGATGGCTTTGTCTCATTACACACAACTAACCAATGATCTATCTCTTCAAGGATATCCTCCATTTTTTGTTTCCACCTCTAATAACTAGATCCATTGAATCTTTCAATATCTAGATGAGAAATAAAAATCATTGCAACACACTGATTTTACAAATCTGCAATAACACAATAGTAAAAACTCCCACAACAGCCAAAAACCTTCAAACTTTTAAGAGAAAAGCATCCCAAACCCTAACCAACCATTACCTCTGATACCAAATGTTGGAAATGAAGGTAATATTGTAGCTTTACACTTGTAAAACTATGAGACCATAGATCTAATTAAGTGTTCTTTGTCACAATTCTTTGTGTATGATTGATTTTCTTAGATCAATTTTACCAATTATAGAAGGAGACAAAAGATTGTAGAAGAATGAGACAAGAAGATAGAAGTGACACAACATATACACGGAGATACCCTTTTGGGAAAAAACTCCACCAGAATCAATATTTTTTATATTATTTAACCTTAGAACAAGATTACAATAATATTGTATTAATCCTTGATTGATATGCTTCCTTGCCTTGAAAAATCCTTCTTCACAACATGTAATAAATTCTCATAGAACTTGCATACACTTTCTGCAATGAATAGATAATTATATGAGCATGTAAAACTCATAATAGTTGTACAATATAAAAGCATAAAAATCCTCACAAAAATCTATCCCTATATTGGGAAAGTAGAGTTCCATAATGTAATTTGAATTCAAACCAAAGTCTTCCTCAATTTAGGCACCCCAAACTGAACACTTAACTGAACTTTGGTCAAGAAGATATATTGGAAACTTCACCTCAAAGTTGGCACCCAAGAATGGGCCCACTTGATTTAGCCTTGTAAATATCTTCTCATGAAAAAGGTGTTAACTAAAAGATTCCAACTTGGGCGCCCAAGGTGGACCCAAGTCAATCTTAGTTAACTAAAACATATCTCTCCACCAATTCATGCAAACATAATGCATTATTGATCATCCCCACTTAACTAAAAGTATCCATTTGTTATTTGTCATGCAACTAAATTCATTAGTCATGCAACACAAGTCAACTAGCATTCAACTCAAAATAGCTACATGCAACTAAATATAATTGAACTATAATTGAACTAAACTAAACTAAACTAAACTAAACTAAACTAAATTGAATTGAACAGATAATGAAATGATACTAAACTGATATTGACACTCCATTAATGTAAATACCAATCCCTAATTTTTAGGAAAAAAACATGCATTACTAAAGCAAGGTGGGTTCCACCTTCCATATGGGCACCACGTGTGCTCCTATTATTTAGGAACTCTTCTTGCATGTCCCCACATACTCCTATTATTTAGGAATAATCAGAAATGTCAATTTACATGTTCATTTCATTCAAATTTAATCTCTTTTTAATCCTAGTGTTGGGGAACACTTTCCAAGGACTTAGGATATACATGAAATATGTTGAGGATTGCAATTAAATGGAATCCTATTCCCAACAACACTTTCACAATAATATATGGCTTTGTTAATTAATTGAGGTTATTTTTCCTTAATTGGCCCCTTTAATTCAAATCCAAGCCTAATTAATTGTAAATTTTGAGGGATAAAGCCTAACATTCATAAATGATATTACACAACACTTAATTTTTGAATTTTTGTGTCCTAAGTGACCTAGGACCCATTCCCCACCTGGTGAATGGGTCCTCAGTAGGTCCTAGGACCCTATTTTCACATAATCTTTCACATTTTCCAAAGTGTGTCCTATCTAAGTGAGCTAGGACCCATTCACCACATGGAAAATGGGTCCTCAACTAGACCAAGGACCCCCCTTGGGATATGGTTTTGGTAGTATTTTAATGAGTTTCAAAATTAAGGATAAGATATGTATAAATATAAGGTTTTTTCACTATGTTCTCTAATAGGTCCTTATAAGTAATCAATAATACTTTTTGTAGTGTAGGAAAATGTACCCTTTTACATTTTCACACTTGTTTGGGCACTCCCTATTAAAACTAGGCTTCTATATTCCTTATTTGGTCCTATTTTGTATCCACAAGCCTTATTTAAAGTATTTTTATCAAGATAATCCTGACATTTAATAAATGAAAAATTATGATTCAATGTTTTTTGTTATGTGTTCCATATCTGGTGATCTAGGACTCATACACCACCTTGGGCGTATGGGTCCCACCTAGGTCTCGCCACTTTATTTTAAACATTACATTAAACAAGAAATTTCTTGAATGTTGTGTCCCATGTTTAATACATTGGGACTCATACGCCCAAGGTAGAATATGAGTCCAGAGTTAACAAGGACCTATTTTAAATCACATTCTTGGTGGTATTTTATTTTCCTAGATCTAGTATTGGCTTGTAGTGTTGTAATTTTGGAAAGTTTGGCATAAAAAAGTATAAATACAAGGCTAAATTTCACATAACTTCTCCTAATAATCCTAATAATTTCATAAGAAAACAAGAGTACTTTTAAAAGAGCATTCAAGAGCTAATTATCAAGCATTTGGACCAACATTCAAGATTCAAGCATCATGTCGAACTCATCATACATCATGTATGTTTTTGAGCTAACATTTGTGATGTAGGTTTTCATGATTCAAGCAAGCATTCAAAGACATTATCTCATATCAAGATCAAGAGTCAATATCTACATCCATTGGAGCGATTTCACACAATATTGTAGCCTTTATTTCAAGGGTTTGGTGAGTTGTAATATTTCATATTGTTCATTCAACATTCCTTCATTCTATTTCATATCATTTCAAGGTTTGATTACCAAAACATGGTTTGAACAAGGCAAAACCTTATTCCTAAAAACAACAACATTTTTATCTCTTCATGAGTGATTGTAGATCTAGGCGATTTGGAACTTTAGGATCCTTTGAAGGCAAAGTTTCAAGATTGAAGAAAGTTTTCAAAGTTGTTATCTTCATGAAAACTCACCTATAGATCATAACTCAAACTTTTTCAGACTTGGAGATCAAACAATATGAAAGTTATAGAAGATCACTCAAGGCTACCAAATTTTCATTCAAACCCTTATATTGGGACTAAATCACCCCTTTGGGCATATGAGTCCCAATATACCTCTTTTCAGTAATTTTTTGTAGATCTTGACTTTTTAGCAAAAGATTCTAGATTCTACCTAGATTCCAATAGTAGGACTAAATCACCTAGTCTAGCATATGAGTCCCATTGCACTTCAAAAATAAAATTTTTGCAGTTGCAGATATTGAAAATGAAGACAAGGAAATAGGGGTTCCACCTTTCTAGAGATGGAACTAAGTGACCTATTTTACTCTTAATTCATTGGGAAACCCTATAGACTTCAACCTAATGATTCAATTGAGGTAAGGACACATAGGGGTGCGTTTTCCTTAGGTGTGATTAAAATGGGGGTTCATTATTAAAATGAAGCTTCAAAGTAAAATGCAAACTCTAATGCACTAAACCCTAGAGACTTAAAACATAAAATCATATTACTAAGCAGAGAGATATAGAAAAAGTACCCAAAGGATAGGAGATGTCAAAAAAAGCTCTAAAAACCCTAAAATTTATTATTTTTGAAGTGCACTGGAACTCATACGCTAGACTAGGTGATTTAGTCTTGCTACTAGAATCTAGGTAGAATCCAGAATCTTCTACTAACAAATCAGGATCTACAAAAAAATGCTTAAAGGAGGTATACTAGGACTCATACACCTAAGCTGGTGATTTATCCCTAGTATTAGGCTTTGACTAAAACCTTTATAGCCTCGAGTGATCTTCTATAGCTTTCATCTTGTCTAATCTACTAGTTTGAAAGGTCTGAATTACGATATGTAGGTGAGTTTCCATGAAGATGAAAACTTCTTGAGAACTTTGACAACTTTCTTCAATCTTGCGACTTTGTCTTCAAAGGATCTTCAAGCTCCAATTCACCTAGATCTACAATCATACATGAAGAGGAGACAATTTTTTTGTTTTAGGGAATAGGGGTTTGCCTTGGTCAAACCATGTTTGGATAATCAAACCTTGAAATGAAATTAAATAGAATGAAGGAATGATGAATGAACAAATGTAATGTTGCAACTCACCAAACCCTTGAAATAAAGGTTGCATTATTATGTGAAATGGCTCCAATGGATGAAGATCTTGATTCTTGATTGAATGCTTTATACTTGACTTGAATTCTTTCTTGAATCATGAAAACCTACATCAAAAATTATGTTATCTCAAAAGACACATGATGCATGAAGACTTTGACATGATACTTGAATTTTGAACGTTGCTCCAAATGCTTAATAATTTTATCTTGAATGCTCTTTTAAACTCTTGAATTCACCTTAGAAATGCTCTCATAGGACTTGAAAACTTGCTAGGAGAAACTATGTGAAATAACCTTGTATTTATACATGTTTATGCCAAATTTCCCAAAATTGAAACACTACAAGCCGACATCAAATCTAGGAGAATAAAATCTCGCTAAGAATTTGATTTAAAATAGGTCTTGGTTAAAGTGGTACTCATATGCCACCTTGGGTGTATGAGTCCCAGTGTCTTAAACACAAGATACAAACTCCAATAAATGTCTTGTTTAATGCAATGTTTAAAATCAGGTCTTGAGACCTAGGTGGGACCCATATGCCCATGGTGGAGTATGAGTCTCATGTGTGTAAATGTGTGGAAACAAAAAAAAAGTTAAACAACACACCAATGAAACATTATAATCAAATAATCTAATTTAAAGCTAAACAAACTTCAAAACCCAACAGATTCTTCAAAAATCATCCCATTGTCCTCTATCTCCAAGGATTCGCTTTAAGTTGCTTGCTCTCAAATTGTGTAAGCAGAAGCTGAAAAAAATGATGACCTAGAGAATGAGATGATATGCAAAATGAATTATTATTCTAAATGATGTGAGATAATGAAAGTAAGAAAAAATTATGCAAGCTATTCTACCATGATTATTTATGCTAAGATGATAAAAACTAAAATGCTATTCTATGATGCTTGAATACTAAAATGTTGTGCTATAGTTCTCATGTTATGCCAATAGTTCAAGGATTTTCAAAGAGACAAGAGGTCTTATTTATAGATTTTTGGAGACAAAATCTTAGTTGACAAATATCAATGGTTGAGATTCAGTTTGGTAAGATGAATGGTGAGATATGGAGAAATTGGAGAGAAAGATGGAAGATAGAGAAAAAGAAGGATGATGTTTCCTTCCCACAAAAGCATTTCACTTAAAAATAGAGGAAACTTGCAATTTGTCAAGTTTAGTTATGAGTTAGTTTTGGTGGTTGAAGATAATTCAACAATTAAATAATTTAATTTCATGTGACATGTGAATTTACAAGATTCCACAATTAAATATTAAAAATATTTAATTATGTGTGAAAAGTGGATAAGAAGTTTCTAATTAAATATTAAAAATATTTAATTATAAGTGAGGTAGCTTTTTTAGAAGTTTTAAAGATAATTTTATGATTTGGAAAAAGAAGAATATTTACTTTATTCAAAAGAAAGAAATGTGATAATTAAATTAAATAAATTGTTAAACTTATTTAATTAATTAAGAAGAAATGGAAAAGTTATAATAATTAAATAAACTTATTAAAATAATTAGAATAGAAGAATTAGAAAATGAACAATATAAATAAATTATTTAAATTCATTTATATGTAGATTGAATTAGAGATTAACTAAATAATTTGTATTTAATTAATTACTAGACTTATTATAATGTGACCATTTTTAGGTGTATACATTTTGCCCCTCTTTGAAGTAATGTGTTTTACGTATTGCTTCAAAGAATAATTTTTTTTTCCCCAGATATGAATATTGGAAAAATGATGCCTGCATGCCCCCTCGGGTGATGAATTGGATGAAATTTTGAATTTTTCAGATTTTTTATTATTTTAGAAATTTTTGATGATTTTTGAAAATTGTTATTGATTGGTTGTCTGATTCATCAATTGATAAGATGATTTGATGGAACTTTCTATCGAAATATTGATATGAAGATGAAGAAATTTGATTATGTCCCATGGATAAAACAATGCCATAAAATTACCCTCCATGCACCTTTAAATAGGTAAAAAGTAACTTTTGAAGATCATTTGTGCATTGTTACCTTAGTGAAGTTTGAAAATTTTGAGCTCTACAGTGAGAAAAATGGCTCTTCCCATCCACCAGCATAGATTTGAGCAGATTCGATGACACCAACACCCGACACATTACAGAGCCCCGGTATGTATTGCGTAAAATTCCTTGTGATTTGATTCATCAAAATTTTTAATGATTTTTGCATGTTTTCCTATGCTTTTCACATGTTTTTAGTAGAATAGCACATTTGATAATTATCATAGCAAATATGATGAGTTCCCTAATGCATATAATGCCATAGCATATTTCATGAATTAAGTAGCACATATGATGCTATAGCACATTTGATAAAAAGTATAGCGCATATGGTAAAAAGAATAGTGCATTTCATTTGGCAACACATACAATAAATGTTGTAGCATATACGCAAAATCCTGTAGCACATTTACCTGAAGCTATATAGGTTTGCATGAATTTTCTCACTGATGGATGCTTTTTGATTGATCGAGCATGTGATGTTGAAGCTTTGATGGTCAACTGATGATAACTAATAGGACTAATAGGATAACTATTAAATTTTTCCTCATGATGTAGGAAATAAATAGTAAGATTTGATAAATTTTCTTTCATGATTGATGAAAAACAAATAGTAAGATAGATAAATTTGTCCTCATGACTGATGAGAAAACAAATAGTAAGATAACTGACAAATTTTCTTTCATGATTGATGAAAAACAAATAGTAAGATAAATTGATAAATTTGTCCTCATGATTGATGAAAAAAAAATAGTAAGATAGATTGATAAATTTGTCCTCATGATTGATGAGAAAAAAATAGTAAGATTGATTGATTTGATTTCTTTGAGCACAAACACCGATTTGATATGTTTTGAATGGATAGGAGATATTAGGGATTATTTAGGTATAAGAGCGATTCTTGAAGACCTGGAGTTTGATTCCACTTCTCCTTTAGGTAGACTGAGATGTCATTGATTCTTGTGGGTTGACTTCATTGTTTGAGATGCTAGAGATGCATCTCGATAGGGTTTTGTTGACTATACTCATCGAGAGGTGGAAGAGTGATACAAACACCTTTCACCTAGTGACATCAGAGATGCTGATTACTCCTGAGGATATTTATAGGATTCTGTGGATTCCAGTGATGGGAGAGATTGTGATGTACAACACTAGAGAGCAAGGGGCACTAACGCCATGATGAGAGTTTTTGTAGATGATCAGATTGTTGGGTTTGAGATTCCATGGGTCGAGATGGCTGAGACATACATGACATTGCCTTGCGTACTAGCATGATTCATTGGTGGATTTTAATGTCCTGACCGTAGGTCGAAGGGACTAGTTGTTGGATGGGGTCAAGTAATTGAGAGTATGGTTATGAAGGGTACATGATATTCCTGTGGATCATGCATGCTCACTCATTTATATCATGAGCTACATTAGATAGTGTACTATAGAGGGAGGAACATGATCATTGGATGTTCTCTACTTTAGGTCTAGGCATGGGAACATATAGCAGTTACACGTCCTATGGCGGATAGACAACATCTAGTTGGGCGACCATACATTTTTGCATATGCAGGTGTTGTTGTCCAGGCAAGGTTGGGAAAATTAGACTACTGGGAACAAGTACTTGATTATTTGGATAGAGTTACATGGCATTCGTACTTAGATTGTGATCAGTGGCTAGAGGATGCCAGGGACATGCCATATGTGTTTATTTCACGATACTTGATTGGTCACACCCCATATATCATTGAGATATTTCTACTAAGTCAGGTTCTTAGATAGTATGGTCAGATACAGGGGATGCCCCAGGGTTTAGCCATTTACGCTCATCTTCATCATGAGATTTTAGTGTGGGGACCCTGACTTTCATTTGATGTAGTTGCTACAAAGTTCACTACCTTGGGTGCATATATGTGGGATTGCAAAGAATATATTATTAATGGGATGATGACAACTGATTCTGCTCAGTATTATATAGCACATCTAGTACCATGACTTACTAGTCCTGCGGAGAATTTTGTACCACTAGATGGGGGCAGAGCATAGAGACCCGGGCAGAGGCAAAGGAGAGAGGAGATGAAGGAGAGTGGGAGTGAGGATGATGATGAGGATAGTGATAATGATTATGGAGATGGAGGTGGGGGTGATAGGGTTGTACTAGCAATGATACAAATACCATAGAGGAGACATTCCATTGGAGGAAGTGGGATTGACATAGTTAGTCCATCAAATTAGGTACAAATAGCCACCCTACAGTCCATACTACGGAGCCTACAGGAGCAGATGACATAGGCATAGACTGCTATACATCAGTTACAAGCACATGTGACTACCCTGATGGTAGAGAGGGATGCTACAAGACAACCTAGTGAGAAGGTGATGGATTTATCTGAGAGATTGCAGAGAGTGGCTGAGGGGACCTCCATGGGTGCGATGATGGCAGAGGTTACTCGGGTTGCTAGAGGGGCTAAGTATTATCATGGTCAATGCCATGAGGCTATTCCCACAAAGGATTGAGTGAGTTATGATTATTCATGATCTATTCAGAGCCATTCTCATACTATTAATAGGCGTGTTACATAGCCACCTCACAGAGATCTAGGTTCAGAGCTTTGTAGGTGTAGGTACTTTAGGTGCAAGAGGTCTTGTGAGACCAATGAGTCTTGGGGGAGTACCTCATAGTCCCATGATCCTTTTTTTAATATGTATATTTGATAATCTTTGTATACACATTCATTTTTTTCACATTATGATATTGTATCTCTCCTTGTTTTGATATCCTTGTACATTTGACATTGATTTTTTATATTATGAGATGTAGCAGATATTGTTGATCTATACATGTGTCTAATTTATTCTATGATGGATGAATTTATGATGGTTGTATGTATGATGTATGCATTTACTTTCTACAACAATGTGTTATGTAATGACTATGATGTGTTTATATTATGTGAATGATGTTGTAATGCTATATGAGATGGATGCACATAATATGCAATGCGATGTGTATTTTTGTAATTTTTTTATGCTTACATATATAATCGAATGCATGGATGTATGATGATGATTTGATATGATAATTCCTTCTAAATGATGTGAAAAAATGACAATGTCATGAAAAATGACAATGTCATGAAAAATGATTATGATATGAAAATAAATGAGCAACTTAAATGAATGAATGTTGTGAAAATGATAAATGATGATGAAAATGATAAAGAATTTTTTTTTGAAAGTGAATGAAGATGAAAATGATAATGAATGAATGAAATGATAGTTATAATGAATGAATGATAATGAATTAAAATGAACGAAATGATTATGAATGAAAATGATAATGAGAATGAAAATGCCACTAATATGGATGAATGATATGAAAATGATAATGGATGAAACAAATGATGTTGTTTTTGGTAATGTCAAATGTACTCAATCCTTTGATAGAGAGATATGTTGTCTTTGATGTTTTTCTAATGTTGGAAGATCTATAATGAATATGTAGAACTAATTAGGAATGCAATCTATATTAACCATGCAAAATTGCCATTCTGAGAGCTATATTATGCTTATTTATCATCATTGAACTTTTGAAATGTTGGAAGTTAGTACAGACATCAAAGGGGATATTCGCACCAATGTTGATCTAGGTACCACTTTCATGATTTTTGATATACCAAGGTAATACAAGAATCAAGGTATAATTGAACCGAGATGACCTGAGTATTGCTTGCATAAACAAACAAGAGTTAAACTTTTTCCTATGCAAATTCCAAAATGAAATAAATGATACATTGTAGATTCATGTCCCATGACAAATTTGCATAGTAATAATGATCAACTCATAGACAACAGAAAAATAAAAATCATACTCCTTCCTTTCATCTCTAGTATCAGACATCATCGAGTTGCTCTAGAGGTATGATAATAAAAATTCATAAAACAAAAATTCAACCTTTGCTTAAAGTATTTCAATCATTATTCAGATTAGATCATCAATTTTGATTTGAAAACCTAAGGTTATACTTTCCGATGATTATTGATTGCCAAGTGTGGTCTTGTCCTTGTGTTTTGGATTTGTTTGATGTGTTTTTTGTACTGCTCTTTGTCTGTTGTGATAGCTCAAAAGTCAGTTGCCCTGATTGAGTTTGTACTTTTCTCCCAGTTAGACACAACCGATTATTATGGATATGTACAAAGTTCACAAAACCATGATGAAAGACAATTGCCTCTATGATGCGCAAATGATGGATATATATGATGTTTATTGGATGATCATGTTGATATGACGAAGGACATGAATTAACAGATGGAGGAGGCAACTTGTTCAAAAATAGTGCCTGATTGCTAGGTTTTTACTATTTGTTTTTATTGCACTTTTTCAAATTTAATGATTTTTTTGTTGTTGTCAAGATGCCTATTTTCCAGGTTTTCATCAAGGCAACTATTATTCTGATTTTTCACTTTTTTTAATTTTTTTTTTGCTATTTTCACTTTTTTTTACTTTTTTTGTTTGTCAAAAGGATGTCTATTTGCAAGGTTTTCAACCTGATGATGGCTTTTTCTAGAATTTTTATGCTATTTCTTTGGATTTTTTTCAGGAATTTTTATGTTTTTTTTCTCAAACATAGAACTTATTAAGATGAATGCTATTGATTGGATCTTCAAACAGGTCCCCTTTAGGTGTAGACAATTGATAAGCTCCAAAACCATATACTGCAAAGATGACAAATGGACCAAGCCAATTTGGTTTGAACTTTCCTTTCTTCTCCCTGTCTTGTTGATTGTGACGTTTTTCCTTTAGGACCAAGTCAAACACTTGAAATGTTCATGGTTTGACTCTATGATTGTAGCTATGGGACATGATTTGTTCATAGCCCTTTGGGTGATCAACTACACATTTTCATCGATCATCTAGCAGTTCCAGTTCTTGCAGTTGGGAAACTCTATAGTCTTCATCAATTATGAGTCCCTTCAGTGAGACTTTGAGGGAGGGTATTTCAACTTCCAATGGAAATATTTCTTCTGCTCCATAGACTAAAGCGCATGGGGTGGCTCTTGTTGGTGTGCAAATGCTAGTTCTATAGGCCCACAAAGCTAGATTCAACTGAACATGCCAATCACGACCAGAATAATTTATTGTCTTCTTTAGGATCTTCAGTATTGTTTTATTTGAAGCCTTTTCTTGGCCATTTCCCTGTGGATAATAAGGTGTAGAGAACTTGTGTTGGATATGGAATCTTCCACAAAGTTTGTCAACATCCTGATTCTTAAAAGGTCTCCCATTATCATTGATAATGGAGTTGGGAATTCCATACCGACATATGATATAATTCAAGATAAAGGATGAAATTTTCTTACCAGTTATTGTTGTCAAAGGAACAACTTCAATCCACTTGGTAAAATATTCAATTTCCATGATTATAAACTTGTGTCCATTGGATGAAGAAGGATGAATTTTTCCAACAAGATCTAATCCCCATTGAGAAAAGGGCCATGTTGTAGTGAAAGGATGCAACTCTTTTGTAGGTACATGAATAAGGTTCTCATGGATTTGAAACTTTGGAAATTTATTTGCAAAGGTAAAAGATTCCCTCTCCATAGTTGGCCAATAATAACCCATTCTAAAAAAATTCTTAGCTAAGGTCAATCCACTTGAATGAGTGCCACAAATACCACCATGAACTTTGGGTAAGGCTTTTTTTGATTCATCACATTCAAGAAATATAAGAAGTGTACCATCAAAACCACATCAGTAAAGGGTGTCAGTGGTTAATGTATATCATGAAGATTAGCATATAAAGTTTCTCTTTTGATTTTAGGACAAATCCAAGGGCAAGATATTATATTTTAGGTAGGTATAATTTTTTCCATATAAAGGGGAATTAGAGCCAACCAAATGACAGATGATTTGGGTCTTGAGATTATCTTATGCTGGGGTAAACAATTGTTCCACCAAGAAATCATAAAAAGTTTGATTTTCTGATAGTTGTAGTAGTGAAGCAATTGTAGACATGGCATCTATATCTTTGTTGTCAATTCTCTGAATCTGTGTGAATTTTTTTTCAACAAAATATTTCTTAAAATCATCAACCAAGCTCTTATAGGGCATCAACCTGTCATCTTTGGTCTGATAATCATCATTTATTTCATAATGACAAGTTGTGTATCAACATAGACTTGCAGCTCTGCGATCCTCCATTCCAATTCCACTCTCATTCCAGTAAACAATGCTTCATATTCAACTATGTTATTGGTGCAAGGAAATATTAAGTGATAGGATTTTTGAATAGTATGTCCCTAAGGTTTGACAAATATAATTCCTTCCCCTAAGCCATGTTGTGTATAGGATCCATCAAAATATAGTGACCATGACTGCTTCGTTGTTGTTGTGAAAACATCTGCATCAAGAAATTCAACATGTATCAGATGATCTACTTGTAAGGGTGCTTCAACCAAATGATCTATTATGACTTTTCCTTTGATGTTTTTTCGATCTACATACTGGATGTCAAACTCACTTAATATCATTACCCATTTGGCTAGCCTACCCATTAAGGTAGCTTTGCTCAAGAGTTACTTTAATGGATCAATTTTGGCCACAAGTTTAACTGTGTGGGCTAACATATAGTGCCACAACTTTTGGGAATAAAACACTAGTGCTAAACAAGCCTTTTCAAAAAAAGTGTTGTTAATCTCATGACTTGTCAAGGTCCTATTGATGTAGTATACAACTCACTCTTTTCCTATTCTATCCTCTTGTGCCAACAATTCCCCCAAGGATACCTTTGTCGCTGAAATGTAAAGTATGAACAAATCTCCTAGTACTAGTGGACTCATTAGATATTTCTTAATTTGATTGAATGTTGCTTCACACTTTTGTGCAAGAGATGCGTGAAAGGAAAAATCTTGTCTGCTAGTTGGGCGATGAACCTTTTGATAGATTGTAGTCATCCTTGCAATGACCGAAGTTGAATAATATTTCTTGGTGGTCGAATCTCCATGATGGATTTAACTTTTGTTGGATCTATCTCTATTCCATTTTCTAAAACAATATATCCGAGGAGATTTCTATATTTAACCCCAAAGACACACTTCTTTGGATTAAGTTTGACCTTGAATTTCTCTATTTTGACAAAGATTTTAGATAGAATCTCTAGATGTCCCTCTCTTGTATAATATTTTTCTAATAGATCATCCACATAATCTTCCATGAAAGTGTGCATCATGTCATTAAAGATAGTACTCATCGCTTGTTGATAGGTTGTACTTGCATTTTTGAGTCCAAATGACATCACATTCCAACAATAGGTACCCCAGGGACATGTGAAAACAATCTTGTCTTGATCCTCAGGTGCATTCTTGATCTGATTATATCCTGAAAATCCATCCATAAGTGAATACAAGGTGTGCCCAGCTGTTAGGTCCACAATTATGTCAATGCTAGGTAGAGAAAAATAATATTTTGGACATGCTTTATTTAGATCCTGAAAATCAGTACAAATTATAATACGCCCATCTAGTTTTGATACTGGTACAATGTTAGAGATCCATTTTGCATAATCAATGGACAAAATGAACCCTACATCCAATAGTTTCTTAAATTCTTCTTTGACCAATAATGCGACCTGTGGATGCATCTTTCTAAGTTTTTTCTTTATTGTTTTTTCCCTCAACATTATAGACAAATGATGCATGAGAAGATTAGGATCTAGTCCAAGCATATCCACATATGACCAAGCAAAATTAATTTGATTGGATTTCAATAATTTTGTGAACTTTGGTATTTCTTCCTCTATTAATGAAGAAACAAGTTGTAGGATCTTTGGTTTTTTTGCAGTGTCTATGTTGATTTATTCCATTGGCTCCATCAAAATGGAAGATCTCTCTTGGTAGTGTTCTGGGAGAGTGTCAAGTTTCTCATCCTTTAGTTCCTTTGAAAGGTTTTCACTACACTCTTTCTTTTTCATTTTTTAAGATCTAACACAATAATTTTTTGGTTTTCATTCCTAGATCGATCTTCAATATTATTAATTTTGCAACTAAGTAACTTGGCACCCTCTTGATCAAAATATTTCTTATGAGATTCGTTGGTAGAACCTATTTCAGGATTGGAAGAGAAAAGAAAATTTACCATGGCTTCATCATCTTGGAATATAGGGATATCAATAGGTTTAGTTTGATCCCAATCAATAAGCTCAAGATGGATTAAAGGTAAAGGATCGTCTAGCTGAGTGAGGTCAAGGGTTATTAAGGTCATGATATAGACATGGTTAAAATTATCGCTATAGGGAAGGTTTATGATGGTATCCTCCTATTGATTATCAATCTCATTTTGAACTGAATCATCCTCACTCAAGTCATGGTCATCTTGAAGTACATAGTCAAGTGGTTGAGTCCTTGAAATTTCACCTTGTGTAAGTAAAGGTGTATATTTTTGTATGAAATCAACCTTTTTTAACCATTAAGGCTATTTCTTCATGGGATTTCTTTAAATATGCTTCTTCTTGGGTTTTCTTTAAATCTTCTTCTTCCTGGGTTTTCTTTAAAGATACTTCTTTTGTATCTTCACCATACCCAAGTCCTATTTTATCCTATGGATGTGTTACTGTAGGCTGAATGGGTTCTACAATTCCTTCCTTTCTTTTACCTATGGTACAAGTTCCTTCATAGCCCATCCTTTGCATTATAGTATAGCCTTTACCATATTGTTTTGTAGGCAATTTGATATGTTGAAAAAATTCATCTTCATCCTTATATAGCCACTTGAGAATGTCTCTATCTTCAGCCTCATCTTCTTGAGTATTAGGTTTGATTAATTTTATGTCAAACATTATGATGGGTGTTGAAGATTTTTCTCTTGATTTGGAGGTTGTTGCAACTTGTTTAGATTTTGTAAGTTGGCCATATGATCTTGGAGAGATAGGTAAGTTAGAGAGACATAATGAATATTCTCCCACCCCTTTGTCCTTTAATTGCAATTTTGTGCCAAAGTTCTTTATCAACTACTTGATTGGTCATTCTGATTTGAAGGGGAAACAACAAGAGATTCTATATTATGTGGTACAAAGGTGTCTTGGGTTGCTCTGAGATTAGAATAAATTTGGTCGTTGTTGTGATCTATTGGTATAGTTATCTCCTATCCATCATAGGGGAATTTGAGACATTGTTGGTATGTTGATGGTACTTCTTGCATCTCATGGATCCAAGGATGTCCCAAAAGTATGTTGTAAGAAAGGTCTCAATCCAAAACTTGGTAGAAATTATTATTTATAATAGGTCCCACTTTGATAGGCAACGTGATAAGACCCTTGGAATCTCACTCTTTATCATCATATGCTTTAATTGCTATCTTCTTTCTTGGATCAATAGAATCTTTAGTAAATCCTAAGGCAAGAACCAAATTTAAAGTACAAATATTCAAACCGGCTTCTCCATCTATTAAGACACACCTAATTCCGGTTTTATGGACCATGAATTCTAGATAAAGCAAGGAGTTGTGTGGATGAGACATGGATATATCATCATTTTTGGAAAATAATAGGCAAGTGGGTGAGGACAAGTGTCCCACCTTGGATTGAAAATATCACCAATATGTAACCCTAACTCAATACTAATTATCAAATCCTTGTACATAAAATATCAACCTATAATCTCATTTAAGAATTTGAATTAATTCCTTGAATCAAAGCTAAAATAAGAATTGCACACACCACAACAGTGAGATGAACAAAATAACCCTTGATCACTTTATTCAAAATTTCAAATACGCTTATGCAAAGGAGAGGCATGAGATTGAATTTATCAATCTGATTCAAATGCTAGTATTTTTATACAACATTATATCTCCATGAATTCAAAACCTATAACAAAATGAATGAAAACCTAATTTTTATTTCCTTTGTGACTACCAGACTTTACAATTGCTCTGCAACTTCACCTAGATGACCGAAAAATTCTAACTTGCTAACTTGTACTTTTGACCTTGAAATCCTTATAGAAAATGAAGGAGTAGACAAGCATCAGGCCATAAAGTACACATGTCACCAGCCAATTGGACCGCTTAGTGCCATCTCAAAATTTAATTACAACTGATATTCCCTTTGGAGAATCTGTAAAATATTTTCCCATGAAAAACATTCACTTATGCCCATAGAACTCATGTTTATTCCCTTTGCCCTTTGTCGAAGCTACACTTTACAAGCACCCCTTTTTATCTCCTAGCACATATAGTTTTTTATAAAGTGAATAAATTCACTTTATACAATACCCATCAGGTAATAAAATAATATAATATATCTTTCACCTGACACCTTATATTTAAAAGCATGACTTTTAAAAAATCATCGGGCCCCAAAATATTCACTTGGGCAAATAAAATATTTTACCCTATGCCACTTTACATTCCATATCTTTTCTACACTGAAGGCCCTCAAGCAAAATTTATTCTCGTTCCTTTACCTGATACACTTAAAATATTTTCCTTTGAGAAATAAAACTTATATCATCTTATTTGACAAATATTAAAAAAATCTTTCCCACCATTCAAGACAAAATTTAATCAGGCCCACACTTTACCTTGCATTATCGAGAGGCTTTTAGTTTTAAAATATTTTACCTTCTTTCAAATGAAAATGATTTAAAAATATTTCCCATCGATCAAATTAAAATGTGCCCATAGCCCCTCACCTCTTTCGGGCCCACCTATGCCATGTGGCAATATTTCACCATGTCATGGGTTTTAAAGATTGGGTAGCTTGTGGTCACGATTTGGCAGGGGATAGCTGAGATGTCGCTGTGTTTTCACCTTACTTGATAGCCATTGATTTCCTCTTATTTCGTTTACTTTTCCCTAACTTCATTATTCTACATTTTGTGAACTTGGTAATGTTCGCATCTGATCACATTTGCAAACTGCATTTGCTTGAAAGTTTCTTAACCCTGTTCAACAGATTCATTATGTACATTACCTGCAATGTTAGCATGGTATTCCCTTGGCGTTGCATTTTCTTTAAAGTTTCCAAAGTATTTTCAACATATACATTGTATGCAGGCTGCAACCTGTTCACTTTTCCTTTTTTCATGCCTTAATGGATGTCCATAACTCATTCCACAGATCCCACATCGCTCGGGAAATTGCAGTTGCTTGAAAGTTTCTACAGCCTTTTCAACAGATCCATTCGTGCATAAGCCATGCCTCATCTTACGCATTGGATGGAAACCCTCTTAAGACATTTCAATACATTAACTTGGTGCATTTCAAGCAAATGTGACATTCTATGAGATTACATTTAGCAGATGTGTTTTCTTTGAGGTTTCTTAGACCTTTTCAACGCACCCATTTTTTGTACTTTGCAAAAATTTGTGCATACCAGGAAATCACACTTCATCTGAGAAAATGTAAAACCAATACACCTACCCTCTCAAGGCTATTTCCATATGTTATGGATTGATTCTTTATTGCAACTGATCTCCTATCTAGCTTGTTTGATGGAACCCCAACAAATATTTATCCACCCCTTATTGCTACATCACGCCTCAAACATGGTTCAATCTTCCTCAAGTTGTGTCTAGTCCCCATGTTTCCATTGTTGGATCATTCCATCATTTACACAGGTAGGAAGGATAATGATAACAACAATAGAAATCGGTGATACCATTTCAAAATGCATCCACCTGAGAACTTTCAGTGTCTTTCCAACAAATCCATGTTTGTGTGTATTTTGTTGCAATGAGGACGCCTCCTCCATTCATTTATTTTGATTGAAAGCTTCTAAAAGCCCCTTCAAAACCCACTATGTTCTTACGTTGTAAGCTTTAATGTCCATAACATTAAATTTTAGTGAGACATTTGCAAATTAGAAAATGTAGCTTGCTTATGTTTTCACATTCTTTATACATGCCTTTCCACCTTCTGTCTTCAATAGCATAACCATTCATGAACCACATCTTTCAAAAGAATTACTTCTACCACCTACCTAGCTCTCTTGGCCACTGAGGGATACACAAATTCTGAATAGACTTGCTCCAGAATATGAAAATTTTCTTGATTCATGAGTTTTCTTTTAACATTTTTTCCACAAATAGCTATTATTTGACCATGTCATTAATATGAGTATCAAGCAAGGTGTCAACTTCAATGCCAATGGTTCAATTCTCCAATGCAGATAAAAGAGGAGAGAATATGCAACCTTAAACCTAGACCATATTGAACATATGCTGCAATTATTACATTCCATGATAAAAACACTTCTCTCATAAAGTCTTTCAGAAGCCATGTAAGCACCATCAATGCTTATGCATTTACCCTAGCTTCCAATCAAAGCATTACCCAGAGAGGTTATGTTCAACCCTCAATCTTGTAGTGTGGAAATAAGTATGTTTTCCTTTAAACCCTTAAGGGTGCATATGATCATGCATTCCCTCATATGTTGACCCCTTTAAATCAAAGTACTTGAAATAATCACCACAATATAACACTCAGAAATTCACAAATGTGCAAAGCATGCCAGGTCCCAAGGTGGATCCGGCTAAAAAAAAAATTGTTTTAAAAAACAAATTAGCCTCAATTGATTCGGGACAACTTCTGAGTGCTTCTGGAGTAAAACCATGAAATAGGTTTTCATTAAAATCTGCTTTCAACCACTTTTGCAAAATGAGCAAAACTAGCCAGGTGGGCTCTAGAATCAGCTTGGAAAACTAGTGAACCAACCTCCTGGAGCTATGAAAACTTACAAGCATGTAGATGCTAGTCCAAAAAATGAAATGCAAAAGACGGATCGAAGAAATCAATCATGAGGAAAAAATTATTAACTGTCAAAGTTGCTTACTCAAACGTTCTGCAACAAACAATTGTTCTGAACCGATTTAAACTCATCCAATTGCCAATTTGAAAAAATAGCAAATCAAATCCTAGGAGGCTACCATAGGACACAACATATCATTTAGGTACCTTGAGCATGTGTGCAAAATTAAATTACTTGAACCATCACTGATCAAAAGATATTGATGGTCGAAGTTGGCCTCTTAGAAATATTTCTAAAAATGCAAGTGCAAAACATGAGAAATCGCATTTGGTTTTGATTTGCTAAAAATATAAAATCTCATCATGAAGCTCTGAAACCTAACATGTGAGTTCATCTTGGTATGGAGAATGCAAAACAACATTTCTTTTGACATGATAGTGTAGACACCCAAAAATTTCCTCTTACAATACCTTATCACAAAAGTAGGTCATTTAGACATCCTGTAGCATGTTTCTCCCTAGGTACCCTTGTCATCTTCTAATTAGTTAAATAAATCTTATTTATTTGACTAATTTCATTAATAATCCCTTCATTCTTCTAATTTTAATTAAATAATTTATATTATTTAATTAACTAATTCATAAATCCAACATTAATTAAATAAATTAAATATTTATTGAATTAATAAAATCTTTAAATATATTCTCGCTTTCTTTCTAAAATCAAAAATCAGGTGTATCTAATTAATTAATTTAATTAGATAATTCATCACTTATCCTTCTCGTCTTTTTCAAGATTTATTTCCTTTAAAAGAGAAAATCAAAATCTTTCTATTTTATTAGAATCTTATCCCATCTCGTTGTATTTCCTCTTTTGTCAAAAGTCAAATCTTACCAAATCTTCTTCTCCATCCACATCAAAATTCTATAAATACGGCCTCTCACAAGCCATTTTGGATCAACTTCTTCTGGTACCTTCACTCTATCGAATTGTCTCTAATTCATCTTTTATCTATCTATTTCTCATATATCATCTACATCTTAATGTTATGCTATTGCAATAGTGAGCAACCAACATTCCTCCATCAAAAAACCTTCAAAATCTTGCATTCTCATGTGAGATTGAGAAGAGTAATAGAGATAAATTGAGTTTAGCATGGATTTGGGTTTGCATTTGCTTGTTATTTTGATTTTCATGTTTGCTCGTACTCTATTGTGCTAGTTAGGATCTGATATATTGCTATATTAGTTTTATATTTTATTTTCTCCTAATTATAGATAGTCATCCAATTGAAAAATGCAAGCTCAAACGGGAGGCCATTTCACAAAACTAAAAGTTTGCAATCAACAAAAAAGTGCCAGAACTCTCCAGCTCGGCCTTTTGAAATCTTAACAAAACTTACCATGGGAAGATACAAATTTACACACACATTCACATATAACACATGAGTGAGCTTGAAAATGGGTTTTTCTTGAAAATAAATAGGATCCAAATTACAACCCTCCAAAGCAGGTCAATTGGGCAGATTTCTTAGGTGCACTTCTGAAAGTGCATAGGAAAAGTTTTGAAATGGGTACTTCAAATTTGAAAAATTTGAGAGTGCCATCAGTGGCTCCGGTTGGGGATGTATTCCCCCTATGGGCATAGAAAGAATCCAAGTCTCTGGGGAGTAAACCAAATTTTGAGTCCATTGGGTGTCCTTAAACTACTCCTTTATTCATTCTTCTTTTTCAACTTCACTTGGTGACCCCAAGTCACCAAATGAGAAAAGGGGAATCAAATCTTACCTCTATCAAACACCAATCTGTTAAAGGATTCGATCTCCCTTAACCCATGTTTTCCTCTATTAAAGTACAATAGTATGAGTGAACTCATTTGTGCAAACACAAGTATCATGCTGCCTTTATGCAAGTTGAAAATTTCTCTTTGTTTGGCATTGTTATCACATGGAAACAAAATCACATAGGCCACTCCACTGCCACTCTCTTCATTGTCTGATTTTGTATTGAGTGGAAACATTTGAAAATGGTGATCGAGATCACATGAAAAAATAGTCTGATCACAACCATCTGCTTTAAACATGCTGACGTCTCCTAATAGGAAATCATATTCAACATCATCAACATGTTCACAATCACTATGCATTTGAAAGTCAAACATACTTTCAAGATGCTGGTTATTATGTGGCAAAAAATTATCACATAAATCACTCTCAATATGAGAACAACTTGCTTCAATATCTTGCACATTGCCACACTCTGTGAAAACCCCTTCCAGCTGACAAAAGTAGCACTTACATTCTGCTACATGGTTGGTACAATCAGGTTCAATCTTATTACTATTTTTCATATCAAAATTTAAACCACCACAAGAACTTACCAGAAGATCTGGCCCATCATCCAAACTATCTTCAAGTGTATTCAAAGAGATACACTCATGCATTGGCACACTCTGCAACTATTCTTCATCATGTTGGTAGTGAGAGTCATCAAAAAAATTTGACTCATCATCATCTGTAGTCATACGATCATCCTCTGAACATAATATATCAACCTTTTCAATATCATAAGCTTGCTCAACAAGTAATTCTGGTTCAAAAGCATAATCTGATTTCTGTTCGAAACCAACATCTCTATCCACATTCAAAGATTCATAATTCATAAAGCCCAAAAAGTTGGAGGATCTAAACCTTTGCTGTTTGAGTTATGACATCTAAACACATCATCTTCTCCATCCTCATCTCCACCAGACCCATCCTTAGAATCCACTTCCATTCTCTCCAGTTGGGTCATTCAATCCTGGGACTCATACATCATATAGGTACTCAATTTAGAGCATCTCTAGGTGGCAACATCCATCATCAATTTATCAGTCCAAATCCTTTGAACTTCGTTTGAAGTCATTATCTGAATTGACATAGGTGATTGAACCTGATCATGATCCTTGAACATCCGCTTAGGATCGCTATCCATCCTAAGTTGATCATCATCCTCGGCCCTATCAATCCCCTTCCATCTCAAGGCGGATTTAGTGTCGTGATCATTAGTTCATCCTTCAATTCGATCAATCAACAACTTACGTCACCTAGGGTGATCTCTGAACCCAATTTAGAAACCCTTCTAATCATCCAATTGATTGATCTTTAATTTTATTTCATCTAATCTTATCAATTGTGTTATCGATCAAATCTAATCATCCAATCAATTGATCCATCATATATCCTATCAATTAATCCAACATCTAATTATCCAATCCTATCCAACAATCTTTATCCAATCCAAATCAATCAATCCAAATCATCATCTAGATCATCATTTAGAAGCTTAGTTGTATCTTAGATAACTTAGTTATTTTGCACGTTCATGCCCATTCAGACTTGTTCACAAGAAAAAAAGAAAATGGTAGACCAACAGACCCAAGGTTCCCAACCAAACACCCCACAATATCCCAACAACATTCCCAACATCCCACAAGATCCCCATAATGACACCTCATCCCAATCTAATACGGATATCCAAAACACTACACCACCTAATGATGAGCACATGGTAAATCAACCTGAATTCACCATTGATGAGTACCTTAATGACCATGTCAATATCTAGATGACAGACCCTCTCCTAAATGAACAGGGAGATAAGATCCTTGCCACTCTACTCACGATAGGTGTCAAGCCACCATCTGACTTTGATACATCACAATATGTTGGTGCCCACACTCTTCCCCCACCCGTTGATCCAAAAACTTCTCAGAACATCCCTGGGAATCCATATATCTCCGAAGGTGCACCTACATAAAACTAGTATCATCTTGAGTTTGGTAATGCTGCAATACATCAAGTCGCTAGTTATCCTCCCATCTCAACCACAGCTTCAACAACACAACCCAAACATCATGATCCTTATGCATACAACATGCCATCCTACATCCTCTTACTCTGTAATTCACTTCCTAACATGCTAGTCAACTACCTATCAATAATTAGGGGTATACTCTATCTCTTTGTGTATTGCTACAATTTCCAGATTTGCACCTGCTACTAACAACTTTGCCACCACCTACATTTTAGCAAAATTTCTCATCAATCAATTATCAATCCATCCCATTGCAAACACCACCTCAACATACTATAACAGTTGTTGCTTCATCCCTACCACCTCATTAGCAGCCGCCATAGCACAACATTCCCATCCCGCAACAAAATGTCTCCGTTTCCATGCAATCACCCCATCAAATAACACAAGCAACATCCCAACAGCCACAACCATCAGATGGCACTTCACTAGCAGTCCCCCAACAACAACATAATCTATCTCACCCATCTCACCAACAATAGCCACAACAGCGACCCCCACAACAACACATACATATCCTACGCAAAAAACAAATCTGCTTACAAAATATCTCTATCATCCATCCAATACATACACTGCTCCATCCCACCTCAAATTGAATCCTCATCAGAATGTTCAAAATCAAACATGGACCCAACTTCCACCTTACACCAAACCTCTACAGTCACAGAATCATCCCTACCAGCAACCATCAAATCCATCCCCATACATCATGCAACAACCCACCATGGCACAAAAATACCAATCTTATTTGCATTATCTTCAGGAACAACAATCCTATCAGCGGGGTACATTCTCCATCCCCTATTACCAACAACCATCATCACATCAACAAGGGGGTCCTACCTCTTTGTATTATCAAAATTCTACACAATAGTAGGGCCCTTCACCCGCTTCTTATTATCAGCAGCAACCACGCTGCCAAAAATTGGCTTCCACTCATCATAATCCGTCATCATCCTATCCACCTTACATCAATCCGCAATCCACTTACACTAAT
>CM021103.1:670173762-670244303 GCA_007115665.2 Sequoiadendron giganteum | reverse complement strand
AAAATTCATAAAACAAAAATTCAACCTTTGCTTAAAGTATTTCAATCATTATTCAGATTAGATCATCAATTTTGATTTGAAAACCTAAGGTTATACTTTCCGATGATTATTGATTGCCAAGTGTGGTCTTGTCCTTGTGTTTTGGATTTGTTTGATGTGTTTTTTGTACTGCTCTTTGTCTGTTGTGATAGCTCAAAAGTCAGTTGCCCTGATTGAGTTTGTACTTTTCTCCCAGTTAGACACAACCGATTATTATGGATATGTACAAAGTTCACAAAACCATGATGAAAGACAATTGCCTCTATGATGCGCAAATGATGGATATATATGATGTTTATTGGATGATCATGTTGATATGACGAAGGACATGAATTAACAGATGGAGGAGGCAACTTGTTCAAAAATAGTGCCTGATTGCTAGGTTTTTACTATTTGTTTTTATTGCACTTTTTCAAATTTAATGATTTTTTTGTTGTTGTCAAGATGCCTATTTTCCAGGTTTTCATCAAGGCAACTATTATTCTGATTTTTCACTTTTTTTAATTTTTTTTTTGCTATTTTCACTTTTTTTTACTTTTTTTGTTTGTCAAAAGGATGTCTATTTGCAAGGTTTTCAACCTGATGATGGCTTTTTCTAGAATTTTTATGCTATTTCTTTGGATTTTTTTCAGGAATTTTTATGTTTTTTTTCTCAAACATAGAACTTATTAAGATGAATGCTATTGATTGGATCTTCAAACAGGTCCCCTTTAGGTGTAGACAATTGATAAGCTCCAAAACCATATACTGCAAAGATGACAAATGGACCAAGCCAATTTGGTTTGAACTTTCCTTTCTTCTCCCTGTCTTGTTGATTGTGACGTTTTTCCTTTAGGACCAAGTCAAACACTTGAAATGTTCATGGTTTGACTCTATGATTGTAGCTATGGGACATGATTTGTTCATAGCCCTTTGGGTGATCAACTACACATTTTCATCGATCATCTAGCAGTTCCAGTTCTTGCAGTTGGGAAACTCTATAGTCTTCATCAATTATGAGTCCCTTCAGTGAGACTTTGAGGGAGGGTATTTCAACTTCCAATGGAAATATTTCTTCTGCTCCATAGACTAAAGCGCATGGGGTGGCTCTTGTTGGTGTGCAAATGCTAGTTCTATAGGCCCACAAAGCTAGATTCAACTGAACATGCCAATCACGACCAGAATAATTTATTGTCTTCTTTAGGATCTTCAGTATTGTTTTATTTGAAGCCTTTTCTTGGCCATTTCCCTGTGGATAATAAGGTGTAGAGAACTTGTGTTGGATATGGAATCTTCCACAAAGTTTGTCAACATCCTGATTCTTAAAAGGTCTCCCATTATCATTGATAATGGAGTTGGGAATTCCATACCGACATATGATATAATTCAAGATAAAGGATGAAATTTTCTTACCAGTTATTGTTGTCAAAGGAACAACTTCAATCCACTTGGTAAAATATTCAATTTCCATGATTATAAACTTGTGTCCATTGGATGAAGAAGGATGAATTTTTCCAACAAGATCTAATCCCCATTGAGAAAAGGGCCATGTTGTAGTGAAAGGATGCAACTCTTTTGTAGGTACATGAATAAGGTTCTCATGGATTTGAAACTTTGGAAATTTATTTGCAAAGGTAAAAGATTCCCTCTCCATAGTTGGCCAATAATAACCCATTCTAAAAAAATTCTTAGCTAAGGTCAATCCACTTGAATGAGTGCCACAAATACCACCATGAACTTTGGGTAAGGCTTTTTTTGATTCATCACATTCAAGAAATATAAGAAGTGTACCATCAAAACCACATCAGTAAAGGGTGTCAGTGGTTAATGTATATCATGAAGATTAGCATATAAAGTTTCTCTTTTGATTTTAGGACAAATCCAAGGGCAAGATATTATATTTTAGGTAGGTATAATTTTTTCCATATAAAGGGGAATTAGAGCCAACCAAATGACAGATGATTTGGGTCTTGAGATTATCTTATGCTGGGGTAAACAATTGTTCCACCAAGAAATCATAAAAAGTTTGATTTTCTGATAGTTGTAGTAGTGAAGCAATTGTAGACATGGCATCTATATCTTTGTTGTCAATTCTCTGAATCTGTGTGAATTTTTTTTCAACAAAATATTTCTTAAAATCATCAACCAAGCTCTTATAGGGCATCAACCTGTCATCTTTGGTCTGATAATCATCATTTATTTCATAATGACAAGTTGTGTATCAACATAGACTTGCAGCTCTGCGATCCTCCATTCCAATTCCACTCTCATTCCAGTAAACAATGCTTCATATTCAACTATGTTATTGGTGCAAGGAAATATTAAGTGATAGGATTTTTGAATAGTATGTCCCTAAGGTTTGACAAATATAATTCCTTCCCCTAAGCCATGTTGTGTATAGGATCCATCAAAATATAGTGACCATGACTGCTTCGTTGTTGTTGTGAAAACATCTGCATCAAGAAATTCAACATGTATCAGATGATCTACTTGTAAGGGTGCTTCAACCAAATGATCTATTATGACTTTTCCTTTGATGTTTTTTCGATCTACATACTGGATGTCAAACTCACTTAATATCATTACCCATTTGGCTAGCCTACCCATTAAGGTAGCTTTGCTCAAGAGTTACTTTAATGGATCAATTTTGGCCACAAGTTTAACTGTGTGGGCTAACATATAGTGCCACAACTTTTGGGAATAAAACACTAGTGCTAAACAAGCCTTTTCAAAAAAAGTGTTGTTAATCTCATGACTTGTCAAGGTCCTATTGATGTAGTATACAACTCACTCTTTTCCTATTCTATCCTCTTGTGCCAACAATTCCCCCAAGGATACCTTTGTCGCTGAAATGTAAAGTATGAACAAATCTCCTAGTACTAGTGGACTCATTAGATATTTCTTAATTTGATTGAATGTTGCTTCACACTTTTGTGCAAGAGATGCGTGAAAGGAAAAATCTTGTCTGCTAGTTGGGCGATGAACCTTTTGATAGATTGTAGTCATCCTTGCAATGACCGAAGTTGAATAATATTTCTTGGTGGTCGAATCTCCATGATGGATTTAACTTTTGTTGGATCTATCTCTATTCCATTTTCTAAAACAATATATCCGAGGAGATTTCTATATTTAACCCCAAAGACACACTTCTTTGGATTAAGTTTGACCTTGAATTTCTCTATTTTGACAAAGATTTTAGATAGAATCTCTAGATGTCCCTCTCTTGTATAATATTTTTCTAATAGATCATCCACATAATCTTCCATGAAAGTGTGCATCATGTCATTAAAGATAGTACTCATCGCTTGTTGATAGGTTGTACTTGCATTTTTGAGTCCAAATGACATCACATTCCAACAATAGGTACCCCAGGGACATGTGAAAACAATCTTGTCTTGATCCTCAGGTGCATTCTTGATCTGATTATATCCTGAAAATCCATCCATAAGTGAATACAAGGTGTGCCCAGCTGTTAGGTCCACAATTATGTCAATGCTAGGTAGAGAAAAATAATATTTTGGACATGCTTTATTTAGATCCTGAAAATCAGTACAAATTATAATACGCCCATCTAGTTTTGATACTGGTACAATGTTAGAGATCCATTTTGCATAATCAATGGACAAAATGAACCCTACATCCAATAGTTTCTTAAATTCTTCTTTGACCAATAATGCGACCTGTGGATGCATCTTTCTAAGTTTTTTCTTTATTGTTTTTTCCCTCAACATTATAGACAAATGATGCATGAGAAGATTAGGATCTAGTCCAAGCATATCCACATATGACCAAGCAAAATTAATTTGATTGGATTTCAATAATTTTGTGAACTTTGGTATTTCTTCCTCTATTAATGAAGAAACAAGTTGTAGGATCTTTGGTTTTTTTGCAGTGTCTATGTTGATTTATTCCATTGGCTCCATCAAAATGGAAGATCTCTCTTGGTAGTGTTCTGGGAGAGTGTCAAGTTTCTCATCCTTTAGTTCCTTTGAAAGGTTTTCACTACACTCTTTCTTTTTCATTTTTTAAGATCTAACACAATAATTTTTTGGTTTTCATTCCTAGATCGATCTTCAATATTATTAATTTTGCAACTAAGTAACTTGGCACCCTCTTGATCAAAATATTTCTTATGAGATTCGTTGGTAGAACCTATTTCAGGATTGGAAGAGAAAAGAAAATTTACCATGGCTTCATCATCTTGGAATATAGGGATATCAATAGGTTTAGTTTGATCCCAATCAATAAGCTCAAGATGGATTAAAGGTAAAGGATCGTCTAGCTGAGTGAGGTCAAGGGTTATTAAGGTCATGATATAGACATGGTTAAAATTATCGCTATAGGGAAGGTTTATGATGGTATCCTCCTATTGATTATCAATCTCATTTTGAACTGAATCATCCTCACTCAAGTCATGGTCATCTTGAAGTACATAGTCAAGTGGTTGAGTCCTTGAAATTTCACCTTGTGTAAGTAAAGGTGTATATTTTTGTATGAAATCAACCTTTTTTAACCATTAAGGCTATTTCTTCATGGGATTTCTTTAAATATGCTTCTTCTTGGGTTTTCTTTAAATCTTCTTCTTCCTGGGTTTTCTTTAAAGATACTTCTTTTGTATCTTCACCATACCCAAGTCCTATTTTATCCTATGGATGTGTTACTGTAGGCTGAATGGGTTCTACAATTCCTTCCTTTCTTTTACCTATGGTACAAGTTCCTTCATAGCCCATCCTTTGCATTATAGTATAGCCTTTACCATATTGTTTTGTAGGCAATTTGATATGTTGAAAAAATTCATCTTCATCCTTATATAGCCACTTGAGAATGTCTCTATCTTCAGCCTCATCTTCTTGAGTATTAGGTTTGATTAATTTTATGTCAAACATTATGATGGGTGTTGAAGATTTTTCTCTTGATTTGGAGGTTGTTGCAACTTGTTTAGATTTTGTAAGTTGGCCATATGATCTTGGAGAGATAGGTAAGTTAGAGAGACATAATGAATATTCTCCCACCCCTTTGTCCTTTAATTGCAATTTTGTGCCAAAGTTCTTTATCAACTACTTGATTGGTCATTCTGATTTGAAGGGGAAACAACAAGAGATTCTATATTATGTGGTACAAAGGTGTCTTGGGTTGCTCTGAGATTAGAATAAATTTGGTCGTTGTTGTGATCTATTGGTATAGTTATCTCCTATCCATCATAGGGGAATTTGAGACATTGTTGGTATGTTGATGGTACTTCTTGCATCTCATGGATCCAAGGATGTCCCAAAAGTATGTTGTAAGAAAGGTCTCAATCCAAAACTTGGTAGAAATTATTATTTATAATAGGTCCCACTTTGATAGGCAACGTGATAAGACCCTTGGAATCTCACTCTTTATCATCATATGCTTTAATTGCTATCTTCTTTCTTGGATCAATAGAATCTTTAGTAAATCCTAAGGCAAGAACCAAATTTAAAGTACAAATATTCAAACCGGCTTCTCCATCTATTAAGACACACCTAATTCCGGTTTTATGGACCATGAATTCTAGATAAAGCAAGGAGTTGTGTGGATGAGACATGGATATATCATCATTTTTGGAAAATAATAGGCAAGTGGGTGAGGACAAGTGTCCCACCTTGGATTGAAAATATCACCAATATGTAACCCTAACTCAATACTAATTATCAAATCCTTGTACATAAAATATCAACCTATAATCTCATTTAAGAATTTGAATTAATTCCTTGAATCAAAGCTAAAATAAGAATTGCACACACCACAACAGTGAGATGAACAAAATAACCCTTGATCACTTTATTCAAAATTTCAAATACGCTTATGCAAAGGAGAGGCATGAGATTGAATTTATCAATCTGATTCAAATGCTAGTATTTTTATACAACATTATATCTCCATGAATTCAAAACCTATAACAAAATGAATGAAAACCTAATTTTTATTTCCTTTGTGACTACCAGACTTTACAATTGCTCTGCAACTTCACCTAGATGACCGAAAAATTCTAACTTGCTAACTTGTACTTTTGACCTTGAAATCCTTATAGAAAATGAAGGAGTAGACAAGCATCAGGCCATAAAGTACACATGTCACCAGCCAATTGGACCGCTTAGTGCCATCTCAAAATTTAATTACAACTGATATTCCCTTTGGAGAATCTGTAAAATATTTTCCCATGAAAAACATTCACTTATGCCCATAGAACTCATGTTTATTCCCTTTGCCCTTTGTCGAAGCTACACTTTACAAGCACCCCTTTTTATCTCCTAGCACATATAGTTTTTTATAAAGTGAATAAATTCACTTTATACAATACCCATCAGGTAATAAAATAATATAATATATCTTTCACCTGACACCTTATATTTAAAAGCATGACTTTTAAAAAATCATCGGGCCCCAAAATATTCACTTGGGCAAATAAAATATTTTACCCTATGCCACTTTACATTCCATATCTTTTCTACACTGAAGGCCCTCAAGCAAAATTTATTCTCGTTCCTTTACCTGATACACTTAAAATATTTTCCTTTGAGAAATAAAACTTATATCATCTTATTTGACAAATATTAAAAAAATCTTTCCCACCATTCAAGACAAAATTTAATCAGGCCCACACTTTACCTTGCATTATCGAGAGGCTTTTAGTTTTAAAATATTTTACCTTCTTTCAAATGAAAATGATTTAAAAATATTTCCCATCGATCAAATTAAAATGTGCCCATAGCCCCTCACCTCTTTCGGGCCCACCTATGCCATGTGGCAATATTTCACCATGTCATGGGTTTTAAAGATTGGGTAGCTTGTGGTCACGATTTGGCAGGGGATAGCTGAGATGTCGCTGTGTTTTCACCTTACTTGATAGCCATTGATTTCCTCTTATTTCGTTTACTTTTCCCTAACTTCATTATTCTACATTTTGTGAACTTGGTAATGTTCGCATCTGATCACATTTGCAAACTGCATTTGCTTGAAAGTTTCTTAACCCTGTTCAACAGATTCATTATGTACATTACCTGCAATGTTAGCATGGTATTCCCTTGGCGTTGCATTTTCTTTAAAGTTTCCAAAGTATTTTCAACATATACATTGTATGCAGGCTGCAACCTGTTCACTTTTCCTTTTTTCATGCCTTAATGGATGTCCATAACTCATTCCACAGATCCCACATCGCTCGGGAAATTGCAGTTGCTTGAAAGTTTCTACAGCCTTTTCAACAGATCCATTCGTGCATAAGCCATGCCTCATCTTACGCATTGGATGGAAACCCTCTTAAGACATTTCAATACATTAACTTGGTGCATTTCAAGCAAATGTGACATTCTATGAGATTACATTTAGCAGATGTGTTTTCTTTGAGGTTTCTTAGACCTTTTCAACGCACCCATTTTTTGTACTTTGCAAAAATTTGTGCATACCAGGAAATCACACTTCATCTGAGAAAATGTAAAACCAATACACCTACCCTCTCAAGGCTATTTCCATATGTTATGGATTGATTCTTTATTGCAACTGATCTCCTATCTAGCTTGTTTGATGGAACCCCAACAAATATTTATCCACCCCTTATTGCTACATCACGCCTCAAACATGGTTCAATCTTCCTCAAGTTGTGTCTAGTCCCCATGTTTCCATTGTTGGATCATTCCATCATTTACACAGGTAGGAAGGATAATGATAACAACAATAGAAATCGGTGATACCATTTCAAAATGCATCCACCTGAGAACTTTCAGTGTCTTTCCAACAAATCCATGTTTGTGTGTATTTTGTTGCAATGAGGACGCCTCCTCCATTCATTTATTTTGATTGAAAGCTTCTAAAAGCCCCTTCAAAACCCACTATGTTCTTACGTTGTAAGCTTTAATGTCCATAACATTAAATTTTAGTGAGACATTTGCAAATTAGAAAATGTAGCTTGCTTATGTTTTCACATTCTTTATACATGCCTTTCCACCTTCTGTCTTCAATAGCATAACCATTCATGAACCACATCTTTCAAAAGAATTACTTCTACCACCTACCTAGCTCTCTTGGCCACTGAGGGATACACAAATTCTGAATAGACTTGCTCCAGAATATGAAAATTTTCTTGATTCATGAGTTTTCTTTTAACATTTTTTCCACAAATAGCTATTATTTGACCATGTCATTAATATGAGTATCAAGCAAGGTGTCAACTTCAATGCCAATGGTTCAATTCTCCAATGCAGATAAAAGAGGAGAGAATATGCAACCTTAAACCTAGACCATATTGAACATATGCTGCAATTATTACATTCCATGATAAAAACACTTCTCTCATAAAGTCTTTCAGAAGCCATGTAAGCACCATCAATGCTTATGCATTTACCCTAGCTTCCAATCAAAGCATTACCCAGAGAGGTTATGTTCAACCCTCAATCTTGTAGTGTGGAAATAAGTATGTTTTCCTTTAAACCCTTAAGGGTGCATATGATCATGCATTCCCTCATATGTTGACCCCTTTAAATCAAAGTACTTGAAATAATCACCACAATATAACACTCAGAAATTCACAAATGTGCAAAGCATGCCAGGTCCCAAGGTGGATCCGGCTAAAAAAAAAATTGTTTTAAAAAACAAATTAGCCTCAATTGATTCGGGACAACTTCTGAGTGCTTCTGGAGTAAAACCATGAAATAGGTTTTCATTAAAATCTGCTTTCAACCACTTTTGCAAAATGAGCAAAACTAGCCAGGTGGGCTCTAGAATCAGCTTGGAAAACTAGTGAACCAACCTCCTGGAGCTATGAAAACTTACAAGCATGTAGATGCTAGTCCAAAAAATGAAATGCAAAAGACGGATCGAAGAAATCAATCATGAGGAAAAAATTATTAACTGTCAAAGTTGCTTACTCAAACGTTCTGCAACAAACAATTGTTCTGAACCGATTTAAACTCATCCAATTGCCAATTTGAAAAAATAGCAAATCAAATCCTAGGAGGCTACCATAGGACACAACATATCATTTAGGTACCTTGAGCATGTGTGCAAAATTAAATTACTTGAACCATCACTGATCAAAAGATATTGATGGTCGAAGTTGGCCTCTTAGAAATATTTCTAAAAATGCAAGTGCAAAACATGAGAAATCGCATTTGGTTTTGATTTGCTAAAAATATAAAATCTCATCATGAAGCTCTGAAACCTAACATGTGAGTTCATCTTGGTATGGAGAATGCAAAACAACATTTCTTTTGACATGATAGTGTAGACACCCAAAAATTTCCTCTTACAATACCTTATCACAAAAGTAGGTCATTTAGACATCCTGTAGCATGTTTCTCCCTAGGTACCCTTGTCATCTTCTAATTAGTTAAATAAATCTTATTTATTTGACTAATTTCATTAATAATCCCTTCATTCTTCTAATTTTAATTAAATAATTTATATTATTTAATTAACTAATTCATAAATCCAACATTAATTAAATAAATTAAATATTTATTGAATTAATAAAATCTTTAAATATATTCTCGCTTTCTTTCTAAAATCAAAAATCAGGTGTATCTAATTAATTAATTTAATTAGATAATTCATCACTTATCCTTCTCGTCTTTTTCAAGATTTATTTCCTTTAAAAGAGAAAATCAAAATCTTTCTATTTTATTAGAATCTTATCCCATCTCGTTGTATTTCCTCTTTTGTCAAAAGTCAAATCTTACCAAATCTTCTTCTCCATCCACATCAAAATTCTATAAATACGGCCTCTCACAAGCCATTTTGGATCAACTTCTTCTGGTACCTTCACTCTATCGAATTGTCTCTAATTCATCTTTTATCTATCTATTTCTCATATATCATCTACATCTTAATGTTATGCTATTGCAATAGTGAGCAACCAACATTCCTCCATCAAAAAACCTTCAAAATCTTGCATTCTCATGTGAGATTGAGAAGAGTAATAGAGATAAATTGAGTTTAGCATGGATTTGGGTTTGCATTTGCTTGTTATTTTGATTTTCATGTTTGCTCGTACTCTATTGTGCTAGTTAGGATCTGATATATTGCTATATTAGTTTTATATTTTATTTTCTCCTAATTATAGATAGTCATCCAATTGAAAAATGCAAGCTCAAACGGGAGGCCATTTCACAAAACTAAAAGTTTGCAATCAACAAAAAAGTGCCAGAACTCTCCAGCTCGGCCTTTTGAAATCTTAACAAAACTTACCATGGGAAGATACAAATTTACACACACATTCACATATAACACATGAGTGAGCTTGAAAATGGGTTTTTCTTGAAAATAAATAGGATCCAAATTACAACCCTCCAAAGCAGGTCAATTGGGCAGATTTCTTAGGTGCACTTCTGAAAGTGCATAGGAAAAGTTTTGAAATGGGTACTTCAAATTTGAAAAATTTGAGAGTGCCATCAGTGGCTCCGGTTGGGGATGTATTCCCCCTATGGGCATAGAAAGAATCCAAGTCTCTGGGGAGTAAACCAAATTTTGAGTCCATTGGGTGTCCTTAAACTACTCCTTTATTCATTCTTCTTTTTCAACTTCACTTGGTGACCCCAAGTCACCAAATGAGAAAAGGGGAATCAAATCTTACCTCTATCAAACACCAATCTGTTAAAGGATTCGATCTCCCTTAACCCATGTTTTCCTCTATTAAAGTACAATAGTATGAGTGAACTCATTTGTGCAAACACAAGTATCATGCTGCCTTTATGCAAGTTGAAAATTTCTCTTTGTTTGGCATTGTTATCACATGGAAACAAAATCACATAGGCCACTCCACTGCCACTCTCTTCATTGTCTGATTTTGTATTGAGTGGAAACATTTGAAAATGGTGATCGAGATCACATGAAAAAATAGTCTGATCACAACCATCTGCTTTAAACATGCTGACGTCTCCTAATAGGAAATCATATTCAACATCATCAACATGTTCACAATCACTATGCATTTGAAAGTCAAACATACTTTCAAGATGCTGGTTATTATGTGGCAAAAAATTATCACATAAATCACTCTCAATATGAGAACAACTTGCTTCAATATCTTGCACATTGCCACACTCTGTGAAAACCCCTTCCAGCTGACAAAAGTAGCACTTACATTCTGCTACATGGTTGGTACAATCAGGTTCAATCTTATTACTATTTTTCATATCAAAATTTAAACCACCACAAGAACTTACCAGAAGATCTGGCCCATCATCCAAACTATCTTCAAGTGTATTCAAAGAGATACACTCATGCATTGGCACACTCTGCAACTATTCTTCATCATGTTGGTAGTGAGAGTCATCAAAAAAATTTGACTCATCATCATCTGTAGTCATACGATCATCCTCTGAACATAATATATCAACCTTTTCAATATCATAAGCTTGCTCAACAAGTAATTCTGGTTCAAAAGCATAATCTGATTTCTGTTCGAAACCAACATCTCTATCCACATTCAAAGATTCATGACTAGGATCCATCAAGTCATCAAATGAATACTTGTTCAAATCTGCATTACAATCTTCAATATTTGACTCATCAGATATTCAATCTTCATGGTCATCCACTGCTTCAAACTCATCAAAACAAATTTCCAAATTTACATCACCATACTCACTATCATACTCATCATACAATGCATCATTACCATCAAATGGATTCTTGTCTTCATCCATATTATCATCATCATGATCAGTTGGTTCATCATTGGAAAGAGAATCAGATTCACTTGCATCATACCTTGCACAATGAATATCACCATCACTATCAAAATCAATAGGGGTTGAATACAACAACTAAGAGTTGTCCTCATGTTCGCATTTCTGATATTTTGTGTTCAATAGATCTGATTTTTTTTCACAACTTAGTAGATCATTGCTCTAATCTATCCTTTCAACCACTTCCTCTCCTTGACCTTCACTTGAATTGGATGCATTATCAAATTACAAATTAGGATACCCAATGATATCATCATCTTCAAAGTCTGAGAATTCAATGGGCTAGTCATAAACAGGATATCCCCAATCATAAGAAATTGGATTGCCAAAAACACTATTAAAATCATGGTCATAATCCATCATAGAGAATAGATAATCCATTTGTTCATTCTTAACCACTTTTGGGTTGTCATAACAACAATCCACATCACTTTGCATTTCAACATCAGATTGGGTGTCTTCACTAAGCTTGTCACTTGCATACTCTTGAGGATAGATACTTACATCTTCACCATGAGTTTGAAAACTGTCAGTAGTTTCCTTATTACAACTACTTGTGGCTTGTCTTTCAAACTGAAATTCATCACATACCTCTTCATTTGCAGCTGATAAACTGATGTTCTCAAGAGAGTTCCCTAAATCAGCACATTCCTTTGTCTCATCATGGAGACTTGCATCAATACTACACTCATCATATGTAGAATTGACATAATCAATTGTACCATTACCTTGTTGATCACATTTCTCCTCTTCAAAGAGTAAATCCAACTAATATTCTTCATCATGTTCTTGGCTCAGAAGACTCAACTATTGATATTCAGTTGGGTATACTTATTCTGTAAGTTGTTCATTAACAACTTCCTCATCATCTGATGATGCATTCATCTCATCTTTTACCTTTTCAATTTTGCACTTGTCTAAAGAGCTCAGATTGTTCACATTCACACACCTACTGATTCCATCAACATGTTTTCTTATAATTGAAGACAACAAATTTTTCTTATATTCATTCCTCTATTTCTCCAAATTATCCAAAACTGTGTAGGCCATCTGCATGCTCAGTATCTCAAAATATTTTAACAATACACCAGATCCTTCTTCATAAGCTTAAAAACACATATGGATACAATCTTATTCATACTAGGTCTAAAACTCTCCGATATTAGTGATAAGGCAGCAGCAAATCTATGAATGAAATCAACACTAGACTCTTCATCTTGCTTCTTGATTTTATTTAACCTCATGACAAGGTCAGATGGATTTCTTGCAAACTCTTTTCTATAAGCAACCACTAATTTATCCCAGCAAGGAAATGACTTCTCAGGAAAACTTAAATACCAATCTGGAGCTCGTGCTTCAAGAGATCTAAAAAAGAACCTCATCCACATATCCTAATATTGAAATGAATGTTTCTCCATGAATCTAGAAAACCTTTTTACATGTGCATCTCCTTCATATATGGTGTACCCATCAAATCTAGGCATCTTCTTATAGACTTGATTTGACATACTTTCCACTTTGTAATCAACCCATGACAAATCTAACTAAGCATACAATGGATCAAATGAATTGACAAATGGTGCAATGACTTGACAAGTAGACACAGTTTGATGGTCTATTAACTGGGCTTGTTGAAACAACTGGTGTCTTCCATCCATCTCTTTAAGCCTTCTTTCAAATATATTATTCCATTTAGGACTGAACCTAGGCTTATTAACTCTTGGTTTCTTACACTTTGGGGTATTATATGCTTGAAGATTATTATACTTTTGACACTTTTTGACAAGTTGAATCAAAGTGTTCATTGTTATAGCTACTCTACCTTGATGATCCATGGACATTACAAATTAAGGCTCACTAATTGTGCATAATTACAAGCATGAACAAATGAAGGATTACTATGACAATGGTTGACATAATGACAACCTAGGTTTGAATCATATGATAATACAAATGGATGGAAACCCCTAAGATACACAAATGAATTCTAACCATCCATATAAGTAAATATTTGAGCACTAGAGAAAACTCTTTCAATGGAACTGAAATTACATTCAATAGATCCAACAAATGGAAGTGTGCAAACTTAAATTTACTATCCTTTCCCTCTAGTAGTGATAAATCACTAATTAGGCAACCAAATTTTTTTCTAAGAAGTTCAAATATGGTTTTCATACAAAATTTTCTTGAAAACCAAAAGTGAAAAATACCTGGAATTGTTGCAGCTGCTACAAATTGTTCTTTTTATTGGAAATATTTATAGATCTGAAACCATATTCACCTCTTCATTAGGTTCATTGGTAGAGTCTCCAGCTCTTTGTAGAGGAAAAATATTTGTTCAAAAACCAACATAAGCACTACAACACCTCCTTATCCAACAATATGGTATCATAGATGGATTCCTTCTTCAAACTTGTCAGGGTACTTCATCACAAGAGCTCAAATTTGCTTCATCTCTACTACAAATCCTTTGGTTCTTTCTCAGTTCTTCTCAAATAGTGCACATTGGTGCAGAGATCTCGGAGTTTCCACTCACAATTTGTGAGGTATTATGAAATAATCATGAAATATGGAAAAATCTAGACATAACTTACATTGAAAGTGAATTACAATAGATTATTTGTCATCATTTATGAGAATTGACTCACTTGAAAAGGAGATTGAACCTCTCATAACAAGCTCATTACTCTATAAGGAAAAATGATCTTCAACAATGTCCCCAACGAAGTCGCCATTTTGTTGGTTTGTTTTTTTACTGAAACCAAGTTGATCTTCTAATCTACCTATGGAATTTCTAATTCCAATCAAGGGCAACTCGAAGGACCTAGACCAACTGATGAGGATTTTAAGGACCTTCTACACTTTGGGCTCTACAAGACCCGGGAGGGTGATCCCTTAATGTGTTTAGAACCTTTGCACCATAATGATAAACAACATTAAGAATAACAAATAATCTTAATCAATATCCCAACAAAACAGGATAAAATTGAATAGAATTGGTTGTTCATCAATAATTATCAACCATTTGGAGTGTGAGATAATCACAACAATACTTCAAAATAAAAGATGTTCATTAATTTTCAATTTGTAGCAAGCACCAGGTGAACACAAACAAACACTGAATCACAAAAAATAAATACAACTCAGATCATTGTCTTATTTCCATTGGAGGATTCAAATTCACATACCTAAGGGTTTATAATAGATTCAACTTGTAGCATATATGATCTTTGATAATATTACCTTACAATATCATCAATATGTAACCCTAACTCAATACTACTTATCAGATCCTTATATAGAACATATCAACCTACAATCTCTTTCAAGAATTTTAATTAATTCCTTGAATCAAAGCTAAAATAAGAATTGCACACACCACAATAGTGAGATGAACAAAATAAACCTTGATCACTTTATTCAAAATTTCAAATACGCTTGTACACAGGAGAGACATGAGCTTAAATTTATCAATCTGTTTCAAATGCTAGTATTTTTATACAACATTATATCTCCATGAATTCAAAACCTATAAAAAATGAATCAAAACCTAATTTTCATTTCCTCTATGACTACTAGACTTTACAATTGCTCTGCAACTTCACCTAGACTGAATCAAAAATTTCTAACTCGCTAACCCATACTTCTGGCCTTGAAATCCTTCTTATAGAAAATGAAAGAGAAAACAAGCATCGGGCTGGAAAGTACACATGCCATGAACCAATTGAAATTCTTAGTGACATCTCAAAATTCAGTTACAACTAATATTCCCTTTGGAGAATCTTCATTTTACTAGCAGGTGCAAAATATCTTCCTGTGAAAAACATTCACTTCTACCTGTAGAACTCTTGTTTATTCCCTTTGCCCTTTGCCAGAGATGCACTTTACAAACACCCCTTTTTAATCTCCCAGCACATATATTTGTTTATAAAGTGAATAAATTCACTTTATACAATACCCATTAGGTAATAAAATAATATATCTTTCACCTCACACCTTATATTTAAAAGAATGACTTTTAAAAAATTACCGGGCCCCAAAATATTCACCTGGGCAAATAAAATAATTTACCCTCTGCCACTTTACATTCCATGTATTTTCTACACTGAAGGCCCTCAAGAAAAATTTATTCCCATTCATTTACCTGACACACTTAAAATATTTGCCTTTGAGAAATAAAACTTATATTGAACCTTATCCAACAAATATTCAAAAATTCTTTCCCACCATTCAGGACAAAATTTAATCGGGCCCACACTTTACCTCGCATTCTCAGGAGACTTTTAGTTTTAAAATATTTTACCTTCTTTCAATTGAAAACCCCTTTAAAATATTTCCCATCGATCAAATTAAAATTCACCCATAGCCCCTTGCCTCTGTCGAGCCCACCTATGCTATGTGGCAAGATTTCACCATCTTGCGGGTTTTAAAGATTGGGCAGCTTGGGATCATGATTTGGCAATGGACGATTGAGATGTGGCTGCATTTTCAACTTACTTGATAGTAGTTGATTTCCTCTTATTTCATTTAGTTTTCCCTAACTTCACCGTTTTGCATTTTGCGAACTTGGTAGTGGTCGCATCTGATCACATTTGCAAACTACATTTTCTTGAAAGTTTCTTAACCTTGTTCAATAGATTCATTTTGTACATATCCTGCAATGTTGGTGTGGTATTTCCTTGGAGTTGCATTTGCTTTAAATTTTCCAAAGAATTTTCAACATATACATTGTATACAGGTTGCACCCTGTTCACTTTGCCACTCCTTCATGCCTTAATGGATCTCCATAACTCATTCCACAACTCCCATGTCGCATGACCAATTGCAGTTGCTTTAAAGTTTCTGCAGCCTTTTCAATAGATTCATTTGTGCATAGGTCACGCCTCATCTTGCACGTTGGATGTAAAAACTCTAAAGAAATTTCAATACATTCACTTCATGCATTTCTGACAAATGTGGCATTCTATGAGATTACATTTAGTAGATGTGTTTTCTTTGAAGTTTCTTAGACCTTTTCAATGCACCCATTTTGGGTACTATGCAACAATTTGTGCATACCAGGAAATCACACTTGATTCAGGAAAATGTAGAACTAGTCCACCTACCCTATCAAGGCTATTTCCATATGTTATGGATCAATTCTTTACTGCAACGGATCTCCTATCTGGCTGGTTCAATGGAACCCCAACAAATATTTATCCAACCCTTATTCCTACATCATGCCTCAAACATGGTTCAAGCCTCCTCAAGTTGCACCTAGTCCCCATTTTTCCATCATTGGATCATTCATCTATTTGCCTAGGAAGGATGGATAATGACAAAAACAACACAAATCGGTGATACAATTCCCAAATGCATCCACCTTTGTGCATATTTTGCTGCAATGATGGCACCTCCTCCATTCATTTATTTTGATTGAAGGCTTCTAAAAGCCCATTCAAAACCCATTGTGTTCTTGCACTATAAGCTTTAATGTCCATAAGATGACATTTTAGTGAGAAATTTGCAAATAAGAAAAAGTGCCTTGCTTATGTTTTCACATTTTGTATACATGCCTTTTCACCTTTTTTCTTCAATAGCATAACCATTCATGGACCACATCTTTCAAAAGAATTACTTCTACCACCTGCCTAGCTCTCTTGGCTACAGGGGTATACATGAATTATGAATAGACTCGCTCTAGAATATGAACTTGTTCTTGATTCAATAGTTTTCTTATAACATTTTTTCCACAAATAGCTATTATTTGACCATATCATTAATATGAGTATCAAGCAAGGTGTCAACTTCAATGCCAATGGTTCAATTCTCCAATGCAGATAAAAGAGGAGAGAATAGGAAACCTTAAACCTAGAACATATTGAACATATGCTACAATTATTGCATTCCATGATAAAAAAACTTCTCTCATAAAGTCTTTCAGAAGCCATGTAAGCACCATCATATATTTACCCTAGCTTCCAATCAAAGCATTACCCAGAGAGGTTATGTTCAACCCTTAGTCTTGTAGTGTGGCAATAAGAATGTTTGCCTTCAAAACCTTAAGGGTGTATATGATCATGCATTTCCTCATATGTTGACCCCTTTAAATCAAATTACTTCAAGTAATCACCACAATATAATGCCCAGAATTTCACAAATGTGCAAAGCATGTCGAGTCCCAAGGTGGATCCGGCTAAAAAATAAATTGTTTTCAAAAAAAAAATTAGCCTCAATTGATCTAGGAAAACTTTTGAGTGCTTCTAGATTAAAAACATGAAATGGGTTTCCATTAAAATTTGCTTTTAGGCACTTTTGCAAAATGGGCAAAACTAGTCAAGTGGGCTATGGAATTAGCTTAGAAAACTAGTCAAGCAATCTTCTAGAGCTATGAAAAATTACAAGAATGTAGACATTGGTCCAAAGAATGAAATGAAAAAGACAGATCAGAGAAATCAATCATGAGGAAAAAGTTATTAATTGTCAAATTTGCTTACTCAAACGTTTTGTAACAAATAGTTGTTTTGAACCAATTAAAACTCATCCAATTGCCAATTTGAAAAAATAGCAAATCAACTCCTGGGAGGATGCCACAAGACACAATAGATCATTTAGGTACCCTGAGAAATTCTACAAAAGGAAATCGCTTGAACCATCACTAATCAAAAGATATTGATGGTCGAAAATGGCCTCTCAGAAAGGTTTCTGAAAATGCAGGTGCAAAAAGGGAGAAATTGCATTTGGTTTTGATCTGCTAAAAATAGAAAATATCATCATGAAGCTCTAAAACTTGACATGTGAGTTCATATTGGTATGGAGAATGCAAAACGACATTTTTTTTGACATGATAGTCATCCAATTACAAATGCAAGCTCAAACGGGAGGCCGCTTTACAAAACTAAAAGTTTGCAAACAACAAAAAAGTGTCAAAACCCTCCAGCTTTTCCTTTTGAAACCCTGAAAAAACTTACCGTGGGAAGCTGAAAATTGACAGACACGTTCACATATAACACATGAGTGATCTTGCAAATGGGTTTTTCTTGAAAATCAATAGGATCCAAATTATGACCCTTCAAAGTAGGTCAATTGGGCAGATTTCTCAAGTGAACTTCTGAAAGTGCAGAGGTAAATTTTTGAAATGGGCACTTCAAATTTGCAAAAATTGAGATTTTCATCAAGTTATTTTGAGTAAGCTACCTTTTAAGATAAATTTAGCTTGTCCGCTTGTTGTCACATTGAACTGTTGATATTCTATCTTTTCCTTGACCTTGATAACATTAACCTATTGGTCATTCATGTAAATGTGATTGATTATGGTATCCTGGACATGGTTTACATTTTTTCCATATGAATATTCTCATTTCTTATATTTTGGAAGAGGTTCCTTATATGCTTGATGATCTTCATTCTCATGATGTCCCTCGACTGTTATTGTGCGATTTTCTATCAAATCTTGGATCGATTTTGTAATCCTTGACAATTATTTGTCCTATGTCCTTTGCATCTAGGGTAGACATAGTAATATGACTCATTCTATGATGGTGGTTTGAATTGTAACTCATAATCTCTTTGAGGTGGTAAAATGATGACATTTTTATCCAAAAGCTCTTTGAGAGCTGACTTAAGAGATTGGCCCAAAGGAGTAAAACTTCGTCGATTTGAAAAAAAATGTGACTTGGGAAGATTTTCATTTTGAGTGTTGCTAAGATTATTGTTGAAGTTACCATGATTATTATCATTGTTCTTATTGATCATACTTCCTTGATTGGTTTTGGTTCCTTGATTGGTGTTACCATTGCCTTAATTGGTTGAATTTCCTTGATTGGTGTTATTGTGTGGGGTACCCGATAGATTGAGGATGAATGGTTTCAATTTCACATTGTTTGCATCTACCACACCATCATTGACAACATTCTCGTTTCTAGTCCAAAATATTGATTTTTCATTGTTGTTGTTATGATTGGATGAATTTGGACTATCTTTGTCAAGTTTTATCACTCCTCTCTTGACTAAGGCTCCTTCAATAGTGATTGCATTCTCAATTGACTTCTCAAAATTTGGAGGACAATGAAGGTTGATCCTATAACTCATTTCTTGATTAAGACTATCAATAAAGATATCCATCTTTTCCTTTTTAGGAACTAGTCAAGAATATCATGCGAATAGTCTTCTCCATCTTTGTAGGAGTGTGATGAAGGGTTCTCCAGTATTTTTCTTTACTCTGCATAGATCAAGCATAGTTATTTGATGTTGAATGTTGTAGGAGTATTGGGATATAAATTTGTTGATCAACTCCTCAAAAATCTTGATGGGTGGAGTGATTTTAGAAAGCCATTCCATGGATTTTCCACCTAAGCTTTGTGGGAACAATGTCATCAAGTATGTGTCTTTGTGTGAAAATTCAAGGCTCATGTTTCTAAATTCTCTCACATGGTCAATAGGATATGTTTTCCCATTGTATCTATCGAATTTTGGAATTTCACAATGCTTGAGAAATTGGATCATGTTGATATTTCTATCAAAAGGATATGGACAAATATCCTCCAAATCATACTTCTTTGTTGTGCCCCCTTGCATTTCCTTGATTTTCCCTTGTAGTTATCTTATTTGTTGGGTAAGAGCACTAAGATCATTTAAGGAAGTGTCAGTATTTTCAAGGTCTCCTTTAATTTTATTTGTATCATAGTCAAAGGGAAATTTAGTACCTTGTTTTTCCAATAAAAGGAAGTATCTTTCTTTATTTTTCTCTAAGATCTTTTCAATAGCTATGTGAAACTGTGGATCTTGTTCAACTTTTTGAAGCATTTCATCAGTTATTTCATCATTTGAGCTATTTCCAAGAAGTCTATGAAAAGGATTTTCTTCCCTATCACCCATGTTGCAAAGTGGGTTCTCTCTTTCATCTTCTTCTCTTTGTTTTTAGGACCTTGTGACAATAGGCATATGCTTGTATCAAATTTTTACTAAACTTAGATCACAAATGGGAGTGCAATTTGCTGGATTATTTGGTGCCTTAGCAAAATAGGATGATGGATCCTATAGATATGACTAAGGAATTTCTAATTTTTAGATTTTCTTTTGTGGATGAAGGATGATAGATCCTATTATGGAAATTAAACTGAAAAACATAAATTGATTTGAAATTGATGCACTTTATGATGTTTTGATCTTAGTTTGAAAAATGATGATTTTTGCAAAAAGCCTAATGTTTCCAAGTTTTTCTCTATTGTAACAACTGATTTGGATGGTTGGAATATTGTATTGATGGTTGTGGAAAGTTGATGCAGAGCAAGAGGATTCACAACTCAACATTCCATTTACTTGAAAAATTTCATAAAATTACTCATCTCAAAGAATTATTAAGTGCATTCTAGATCACATTAGAAACATAACCATGGTAGCCCACAATTTAATGCAATGAACAGTCCTTAATAACTTCTACAAAAAAAATAATAAAGCCAATCGCTTCAATGAGATTTAATATACCATAATTATAGACCTCCCTTCAAATTTTTATGAAGATCCAATGGTGTAAAACAAAGTTATTTTATTTTTCCCAAAACTGCAAACCCTAGGCAGTGTTCAAACCTGCCCTCACCAAAATGGGCATAAATTATTCAAATCTTATTGAAATTTGATGAGAATTGAATAAAATGAAACTAGATTCACATATATAAAATTTCAAAAAGTTCTTAGGTATTTATTTGATCTTTACAATACGTACCATTCTTTGCAATATCCTCCAACTTTTAGAGAAAACAATCCCATAGGGTTGCCAATGGTAAAATGATCATAACTTTTCTCCAAAATCAATGAAAAAACACCAAAACAATTTCAAATCAAATATATTTCATCCTTATATTAATAAAAATCAATTTAAAGTCTTTAAAACTTCATACAAATCCGTACCATGTAAAAGAACAGGGAAGAATATTGGAAATTGTAGAAAAATTCATGCCTTCCTTCATAAATTCTTGTTCCAAACTACCTTCCCCACCCCCATTCAACTTGGAGGGCCATATTTATGCTTTTAAAATCAAGTTATTCTCCAAAAAACCTACAATTACTATTTAACAACTTTTAACAAACTTCTAAAAAGTTGTCATTTAACAAGAAAAGTTGTTATGACAACATTTGACAACTTTTGACAATGTTTTCATTTTTTCAACTAAATGACACCAAACCTTCATCAATGACTCCAAATGACTTTAAACATATATAAAATGGATCATTAAACCTTATTACAAGATTAAAACACCTAATTTAATGAATTTATATAATATGGCCTCATGGAGGCTTGAAAGCAAATAGGTGCTCCTGCACCAAACTCCCAGGGGCAAAAGAATTCAAGCCCCTTTGAGTTGTCTTCTTCCTTATCTTCCAGTTACTTTGCACTTTTTCCTTTGTCTTTGAAATCATCTTTGGTCCTTTCTTCCTTTTATTCTTCTTATGTATTCTTCTATCAATCATCCTTGCAACTTGGAGTTCCCAAAACTCTATCAATTCATCATACACTTCACTTTGTCCTTCATGACCTACACATACATAGTCCAATGAAAAATTAGAAACAAAATATGGAGACCTTGAGGTCTACTCCTTGTCTTCTTGTGCTTCAAACTCCTCTTCACCCATGACCACTTTATCCCTTCAAAATCAATTCACTTGCAACCTCAATGTCCTTATCTTCTTCTACTTTGATGAGTTCCTCTTCCTCTTTCTTGACTTGTCAATAACCAGTCTTACTATCCCATTCTTCTTCAATGGATGCAAACTTTTTCCACAAATCATCTTCTTCATCTTTGACTGAATTTTCTGCCTTCTTCTATTGTCTTTGCTTCTGCATAATCTTCTTTAGAGGCCATCTTAACCTCTTTGGCATTGGTATATTCCAACTCCTTTGTGCTTCCTTAAGAATTTGGTGTTCTTTGTCTAATCTTTCCAACCTTTGGCTTATATCTTCCATGGCTTTCTCAAACTCTATTTTTCTTTCCTTCTTTCTTTCTTTTTTTCTCATTTCCTTTTCCTCTCTTTCCTTCTTCCTTCGTGAATCCTCAGCCTGCCAACATCTTCTCAAAAATTCCATCTTCACAAGCAAGTATCTCCTTCCTTCCACTTCACCTTGCCTCACCTAGGCAATCAGGTTCCTTCCTCAACTTGCAAACAACCACACACACAAACCACAAACAACTTTCCCAGAGCATCTTCAAGCTCTGATACCAATTTGATGTAGAGCAAGAGGATTCATAGCTCAACATTCCATTTACTTCACAAATTTCATAAAATTACTCATCTCAAATAATTATTAAGTGCATTCTAGATCACATTAGAAACATAACCATGGTAGCCCACAATTTAATGCAATGAATAGTCATTATTAACTTCTACACAAAAAATAATAAAGCCAATCGCTTCAGTGAGATATAATATAAAATAATTATAGACCTCCCTTCCAATTTTTATGAAGATCCAATGGTGTTAAAAATAGTTATTTCATTTTTCCCAAAACTACAAACCCTAGGCAGTGTTCAAACCTGCCCTCACCAAAATGGCCATAAATTATTCAAATCTTATTGAAATTTGATGAGAATTGAATAAAATGAAACTAGATTCACATATATAACATTTCCGAAAGGTCTTAGGTCTTTAGTTGATCTTTACAATACGTACCATTCTCTGCAATATCCTGCAACTTTTAGAGAAAACAATCCCATAGGGTTGCCAATGGTAAAATAATCATAACTTTCTCCAAACTCAATAAAAAACACCAAACCAATTTAAAATGAAATATATTTTATCCTTATATCAATAAAAATCAATTTAAAGTCTGTAAAACTTCATACAAATCCGTACCATATAAAAGAACAAGGAAGAATATTGGAAATTGCAGAAAAATTCATGCCTTCCTTCATAAATTCTTGTTCCAAACTACCTTCCCCACCCCCATTCGACTTGGAGGCCCATATTTATGCTTGTAAAATAAAGTTATGCTCCAACCAACCTACAACTACCATTTAACAACTTTTAACAAACTTTTAAAAAGTTGTTGTTTAACAAGAAAAGTTGTTATGACAACATTTGACAACTTTTGACAATGTTTTCTTTTTTTCAACTAAATGACACCAAACCTTCATCAATGACTCCAAATGTCTTAAAACATATATAAAATGGCTCATTCAACCTTATTAAAAGATTAAAACACCTAATTTAATGAATTTATACAATATGGCCTCATGGAGGCCTGAAAGCAAATAGGTGCTCCTGCACCAAAAGTAAAAATGACAAATGGGTTGACTATGATTATTCCTTTGTGAAAGATATCTTCATTAATAATAAGTTTGTGAATATAAAGGCTCTAAAGAAAAATAATCAGTAAATACTCTATTAAAGTCATGATATCTATGGATGAAAGTCTAATAGTCAAGCAAGACCTTCCTACTTTGGTACTAAAAGCGTCTCCTTTTCAAAAGTTTCTTGTAACTAAATTGCTTCTTTAATTTCTTGATTATTTTAGCAAGGGGTTTCTTGAAAAATGTTGTTGATTTCAAGTCCCTTAACATAAATCTCACCATTTTATTTTCCAAATTCTCGTGTTTTCTAAATGATCTTATCTGAATTATGTTTTGAAAACACAACAAACATTTGTAAAACAATGGTTTTTAAGTTGTAGAATCTACACAATAAGTGTATTTTCTCTGAAATTTCTACAAACACTTCAAGTAGACTCACTCTTAATGGTCAAAAAAGGTCATTATAATCATTACAACCCACATCTTAAAATTGTGTCGACTCACACAATTGTGTCACCCACTAAAGTGTGCTTGTGTTTTTGTATTTTCCAAGTGTGTACTCAAAGTTAGATTTTTTGATCCCTTGAGAAAATGGTCCTTGGCAGTTATATGGTGAGTATCTTGGGGCAATATTCTTCCCTCCCCTTGCACTGAGTATTATAATGTTTGGCTATTGACTCGGTTAGCTTCTACACTAAGGTTCATAATAAGGGTTTCAGTTTGATGCGACAAATGATAAAATCCCTCAGGAGACCTCACAACCTTTAGAACAAAGGATTTGGGGATGGATATCTTGCACACTACCATCAAGTGGATTTTCATCAACAACTCACTTTTGATTATAGTGGGTTCGAATCCTTGGCTTTAGGCATTCCCACTTAGGTCGTTCCTCTTGGGTGAGTAATTTTTCCCACAAGAACAAGCCTGCTAAAGGTTTTAACAAAGCATAAAGTGCATGAAATTAAAAGATGATTTTGGAATTTTGATCACTCAGTTAAGGGGAGAGAATAGGTCTATCACTGTCCAATCACAACAAACAATGTTCAGTTTAAAAGCCCAAATGATGATTTGCTATTCTACGTGAAGCTATTGCTTCACAAAAGACATGATGTTCATTTTAACCGAGATAGAAATGTATGATGACTACCCTAGGATTGGTTCATTTTAATCTAGATGGATACCCTAGGATTGGTTCATTTTAATCCAAAAGCAACAATAAAACCACTGGCCATGGTCGCGTCAGATCTAGACATCAAATTAGACAAATTACAAATGTGCTAGAACAAAAATCATATGCACTAGAACAAAAATCATATGTGCTATAGAATCAGTCAAATGTGTTATAGAATTAGTTAGATGCACTATAGAATTAGTCAGATGCACTGGGGAATTTGTCAAATGTGCTAGGGAATCTGTCAAATGTGTTGGCGAATTTATCAAATGCACTGGGGAATCTGTCAAATATGCTAGGGAATCTATCAAATGTGCTGGAATAGTATTCAAATGCACTAGAAGAATAGTTATATGCACTAAAATGAGTGTTGTATGTACTAATTCACGTCTCTAGTCATAACCTACCATAAAACCTACAATAAAATATTAAAAATGGGGCAAAGCCCCATGGTGGGCACCAAAAATATGTATAAATATGTGGAAACAACAAATAAGTTTAACAACATACCAATGAAACATTATAATCAAAGAATCTAATTTAAAGCTAAAAAAACTTCAAAACCCAAAAAAATATTCAAAAATCATCCCATTATCCTCTATCTCCAAGGATTTGTTTTAAGTTGCTTGCTCTTAGATTATGTAAGCAAAAGTTCAATAGAATGATAACCCAAAGAATGAGATGATATGCAAAATGCATTCTTATGCTAAATGATGTGAGACAATGAAACTAAGAACAAATTATGCAAGCTATTCTACCATGATTATTTATGCTAAGATGATAAAAAATAAGATTCTATACAATGATGCTTGAATGCTAAAATGTTGTGCTATAGTTCTCACGTTATGCCAATAGTTCTAGAATTTTCAAAGAGCCAAGAGGTCTTATTTATAGATTTTTGGAGACAAAATCTTAGTTGTAAAATATCAATGGTTGAGATTTAGTCTAGTAAGATGAACAATGAGAGATGGAGAAGTTGGAGAGAAACTTGGAAGCTAGAGAAAAAGAAGGAAGATGTTTCCTTCCCACAAAAACATTTCACTCAAAAATAGAGAAAACTTGCCATTTGTCAAGTTTAGTTATGAGTTATTTTTGGTGGTTGAAGATAATTCAACAATTAAATAATTTAATTATTTAATTTCATGTGATATGTGAATTTAGAAGCTTCCATAATTAAATATTAAAACTATTTAATTATGTGTGAAAAGTGGATAAGAAGGTTCTAATTAAATATTTAAATATTTAATTATAAGTGAGATAGATTTTTTATAATTTTTAAAGATAATTTTATGATTTGGAAAAAGAAGAATATTTACTTTATTCAAATAAAGCAATATGATAATTAAATTAAATAAATTGTAAAACTTATTTAATTAATTAAGAAGAAAAGGGAAATTGATAATAATGAAATAAACTTATTTATTTAATTAGAATAGAAGAATTAGAAAATGAACAATATAAATAAATTATTTAAATTCATTTATATGTAGATTGAATTAGAGATTAATTAAATATGAGACTTATTATAATGTGACCATTTTTAGGTGTATACAAGTCCCACATCACTAAATCTAGAATGAAAAACCTCAAAAATTGAATCATGATTTGTCAATTGTTAAATGTCACGATTATCTGAAGAAAAATTCATTAAATAAGGCTTGTGGATGCAAAATAGGACCAAATAAGGCATAAAGAAGCTCATTTTTAATAGGGAAGGCCCAAACAAGTGTAAGAATGTAAGGGGATACATTTTCCTACACTAAATTTAGCCCGCACTTTAGTGAGAGGAGTAACTTGCTTCAAACTCACATTAAGAGGGGTCCAAGTGTACCAATGCTAATAATATACAACAACAACGATCAAGAGGGATGATCAAGCCGCCAGAATCAAGATTCTATGGAAAACCAACATAGGAACAAAATAACACATATGTGAATAATGTATGAAGCAACAAAAAGGAACAAACATACACTACAAAAGACATAAAGAAGAAAGAAAAATAAAAAGAGGGGTGGATCAAGCCTCAACCATATCTCCAACATGATGTGGAATAGATATAATTTATTTGTCCAAAAAATTTTACAACTAGAACACAATATCCACTATGCAAACCAAATGCACACTCAGAAGGGCTACTGAAACCTTGGGCCGTCCACTAGGTGAGCCCCTAGATAGGTAAGAGACATATGCATGCATCCGGTAACCACTCACACACATAAACAAGTGGCTATGGGAAATTCATTCCTAATTTCATCTCCCATATGCTAACCATACTAAAGATATACCTCTTGATAACTTTGATAAGGTGCCACACAACATAAACAATAGGATCCATGAGGCAAGAAAGTTTTTGTATGTTAATACTCATGAATAAATAGGAAGGTGGCCATATAATAGTTATTGTAAATTCTAGATAGTGTAAGGTACATTCAAAGGTGATTTTCTTAGTTCATGTAAGGCCTTAACTTAGGGAACAACATTACTAATGTCTCTAAGAGAGGACAAATCAATGAATAGAAGATTCAAAACTTAGGGAATGCACTCTACTTGGCATTATCACTAAGAGGAATCTAATATGCTAAGACAAATCATTCTCTTGAAGGATATAACACCCAATGTCATCACTAAGAGAAAGGTGCATTACATGACATAAAAAGACCACACAATGAAACATGATTTGCAAAAGAATACTTCCAATGTATGCCCCCACTTTACAAAAATTGCTAAACATCATGTTGTGAGAAATTACTTGAAAGTGGAAAATGATAAATTCTAATAAAAATAGGACATGAGAGCTTATTTGGAAAGCCCTATTTCCAACTCATATGCTTGCAAATGATGTTGTGTAATGAAAAGGGGTTGCCCCCAAAATGAAATTCCAAAATAACAAACACAGGATCCATTGATTTGGGGTTAGTACATCTTTGCTATAATGTTGTTTTAGAGCTCAAAAATTTCATCATTCCCCAAATACTCATGGATCAAGGAAGAATGACACAAAGAGAGAAAAAACAAAGAAAAATATTTTGGGTCAACATGGAAGAGACCTAAATGTCCTAACACCTTACATCGTCCCCAAAAGGAAAACAAAAGACAAAAAAATGATAAAGGATTTACAACATATAGAAGAATGTAGATAAAAATAGAGGAATGTAACAAAGAGAGAGATACATGAAAAAAAATAGTATGAGAGATCGCATTACACACATGCAATCACACACATAACATAAAAAAGAAAGAAAATACAAGACTAGTAAGGCACAGGTGATTCAACCTATACAAGGTCATCCACATCCCAATCTTTTTCATTGTATGCGGAAGGTGGAAAACTAGCCAAAGGGACAACAACACATACCAAAAATAGGACAAGGCTAACTAACCCCTTGCTCCCACTAAGTGCAGCACATGGATGAGGCAAGAATGGATGATGATAATATGTTGCTCCTTGCAAAAAGGAAATGATTATCAATGAACGTAAAATATGCCATAGTGAGTATTCTATGATCCTAAAACTATTACATGATAAGGAGTAGCAACTATTTTTATTGATTATGATGAGTAAACAAAGTATCAACTCGATGTATTTCTATCAGTTTATGATACATCAAAGTTAAAGTTGTCTTGGAGGAATCTTTCATAAGAGTGTTTCCATTGAGTGAAGGCTTGTTTGTTCCTTTCCAAGAGAAATAATGAAGATCATTAGTCATTTCTTACATGCTAGCACCACATCATTTTCCACTATACCCATGATTTCCCACAAGTTCATAACCTTTTCCATAGAGCTTTTTAATTTCTTTTGGATTTGGTAGTTGTTCTTAATCAACTTCATCAGATTTTGTTGTGTATGTTCTCTTTTCTTCTATAGTGGTTGAAGTAGATGCTTTTGAATTTTGTATTGACATTATCGCTTTTTCTTTTCCATTTTAAGAATATTTTGTTATGATCTTGTATTCTCCCATGAATGTAGGTATGAAATCAAAGGTTTCCCAAGAATCTTCTAATAACTTTGTGACTTCTTCAATATGATTTTCTTCTATGGGTTCTACATGTGTGGTTGGTGTCAAGGGATACCTAATGTGAATAACCTCAAAATACTTATCCTTATTTTCATGATCTCTTAATGAATAGGACTCTAATTTCACTTCATCGTCTTCTTCTAAGGAACCCATATTACTATTTTTTGAAAGACATGTGGTAATTTTGTCATTATCTTGCACCATGATATCTTCCCTAGTAGGAGAGATTTTAGGAGAGATACAAACTAGATGTTCATGTCATTCAAAGGTTTTCATGTCAAATTCATCATGCATCATGTTTTTTCTTGAGCTAAAATTTGTGATGTAGGTTTTCATGATTCAAGAAATAATTCAAAAAAATTATCTCATATCAAGATCAAGAGTCAAGATCCACATCAATTGGAGTCATTTCACACAAGATTCTAGCCTTTATTCCTTCATTCTATTTCATATCATTTCAAGTTTTGATTACCAAAATGGGGTTTGACCAAGGCAAACCCATATTCCATAACACAACAACATTTTCCCCTCTGATCTAGGTGATTTGGAGCTTGAAGATCCTTTAAAGACAAAGTTTTAAGATTGAAGAAAGTTGTCAAATTTATCAATAAGTTGTCATCTTCATGGAAACTCGCCTCCATATCATAATTTAGACTTTTCAAACTTGGAGATTAGACAAGATGAAAGTTATAGAATATCACTCGAGGATATAGAAGTTTTATTCAAACCCTAATACTAGGACTAAATCACCTCTCTGGGAATTTAAGTCCCAGTATACCTCTTTTAAGAAATTTTATGTAGATCCTATTTTGCTAGCAGAAGATTCTAGATTCTTCCTATATTCCAGTAGTAGTACTAAATCACCCAAAATGGTGTATGAGTCCTAATACACTTCAAAAAGTAGAATTTAAAAATTGGAGATCTTTCTTGGAATCCATCAATTTACCAGTTTCCTTTCTATCTAATTTCTATTTCTTAGTTTGGTTTAATGCTTTCAAGTTTCTAGGGTTTAGTGCATTAGAGTTTGAATTTTCCTTTGAAGCTTCATTTCAATGGTAAACCCCCTTTTTAATCACACCTAAGGAAACCACATAACACCCTTGTGTCTCCTTCCCTCAATTGAGTCACTTAGTTGAGGGATCTTGGTTTCCTAATGAGCTAAAGTGTGAAATAGGTCCCACTAAGTTGTCCATATCCTAAAAGATGGACAGACCTATTTCCCTTGGTTAGTTTTGGTGAACCCAACATTTAGACCCTTTATTTCTGATTGTGAGAACATTGTAGCCATAAATATATTAGAAATTGATAGGTTTCCATCAATGTCAATAGATAATGGAATTTTTGTTGCTGTGAAAAGACACTGAGAGGGGGGGCAGTGAATTAGTGTTATTAACTTCTTTACCAAATTTAACTAAAACTGAAATAAACTAGATGTATGCTCTCATTTATCAATGATAAACTCATTCATATATTGAATGCAATCACATAAACTGAAATTATAATAGTAAACCATATCAATTTAAAGCATTAAAGAACTGAATCAAATGAGTCATGGATACTCAAATAGACCCAAGATATGCCGAGTGGAAAACCCTCCTGGGGTAGAAAAACCACTCTTGAACCAGCTACCTTTTTCAGGCTTTCATTTCAATAATCATTTTTGACAATGCCTCATGGGCTGATTTCTGAGCACCAACTCAAGGAGCAACAACCCCTCTTTTTAGAGACACCAATCTCAAGGATCACCAACCCCCTTTTTTCTTTCAATAGAACATACAATGATACAAAGGATCTCTTTGTTTCCCAGATTTCTATCAAGTGCCTCTTGACAGACAATATGTAAAATTCTCAAAAGTGAAAAATGACTCTTCAGAGTTCCACCCATTATCAAGCCTTAAGACTGCTTGAGGAAAATCTAATTATAATCTCAATACAACTTCTCATCAAAATGTATACTCAGTGATGTTTTCTCAATTTCTTTTTCTCACACACTGTTTCATCAAATTTTCATGATACTATTCAAAACTGTTAACTCATTGTTTTTCTCACACTCTTTTTTATACATTTTCCATGATGATTTTCAAAATAGTTAACACACTGTGTTTTTCAATTTTTTCAGCACAAAAAAATTACCCTATTTTTTCAATCAATAGAACTGCACTTCTCTCTTTTTCTTTTCAGGTTTTTCAGTAATAATAAAGCCCTAATCTCTCTATTTTTATCTTTTTACATAATACATCATTGCATTCGAGGAAAATTACAACTTTTGGTTACAGCTGAAACTTGTTTTCTTTTTTACAAATAAAAAAAAAAGATGTTCTTTTTGTTTTTAACCGCTTTCTTGTCGAGCTACTTTTCAAGAATGAAGAGTTCTTTAGAGTAGAATATTTTCTCCAGATAGGAAGAGAGAAACTATATACCAAAAATAGAGAGGAGACTGAGCATAATCTTCACAAGCAGCTTACATGCATTTTCCTCAATGACCCAACATAAAAAATATATATATATCTCATGAGAAATACCCAATAAAACAACTACAAATATTAAGTAATTGAAAGAGCTAAGCTCAATAACCGATATCATGCTTTTAAGAGCAGTTACCAAAGATTCTAGGTAAGTATCTAAACATTTTTGAAGATCTTATCATTACCAACAAACATAAATTACTATGCCTTAAAAATGACATGATAACCTTCACTAAAATGCAGTGAAGATTTGGAGCAATCATTTCAGATTTTGCCATGAAAGGAATACTCATTTTTCACTTTTCTTTTTTCATAGAAAAATTAACTCATAATAAACTTTCTTGAGAAGTAATGGATCTATAAAGTAGACTAAAAGAATACTTGAGTATAGTGATGGAGTTGTTGTCACATAAAATTGTACTAGAATTGTAGCTAAGCTTAGCAACCCGTGCATCTTTCTTTATGGCAAGCTCTTACCCAATGACAGGCACTAGTCAGAAGGAGCGACCATTGTAATGGTCTTACCAGAATTCTCATATGCTGACCAAGGTCAGTAAAATAGCAGCATGCATAGTGAAATGACCAACAGAATGATTCCATGGTGGTGGCCAGATTAGGGTTTCAAACCCTTTGAACTGAGAAGCGAAATAATGACCTAAACTTCCAAATGAACAGCCATACGATTTCCTTTCCAAATATTGATAATCATTTGGATTCTGAGAGGATAGACATTGATAAATCAAAAACTCATTATGCCATTTGAAGTCCATGGACTATCCAAAGACCAGCTGTCAACAAATTCATTATAGCCATTTATCAATTATTGGTAAAGTGAAAATACCGACCAATTTTTTCTTTTAATAAATGACTTGACCACATTGCCCATCAAATATCGACTAAATGATTCCTAGCATTATTGCATGTAAAGAGTTGAATTCTTAAGTCTTAATGTTCCCAAGTAATCAATGCTAAGTCACTTCCAATGTGACAAATAAAAACTAATCAAAAGCATTATTTTTATTGTTGACTTTTAAGCCTTGAAAACTAACCAAGATAAGACCCAATAGCAATATAATATGCACTGCCATATAGAGTGCCAAAGATAATATCCAATGCCAAAAACCATAATCCATATGCCCAAACCATTATCAGTTGGTTAAGGAAACCTGATAGGGTTTTCTTAAAACTGAAAAGCAAACTGTATCTCATAAACCTAAATACAAGAACTAGAGATCATTACTTGTAGAAGATGGAGCATGATGACTCTGAATATGATAAAAACCCATTAACGATTTCATGATGCTAGAAACTGATCAAGACACAACATATCAACCTGTAGAAAACTCATTCATGCCAAGGTCATATAATCAAATGCATCACTGAAATACTAATTGTTAAACAAAAACCATGTCACCTAATCAAGGAACATAAACCAGTAACTAGAATACCTCAACCGAGATCTACACATGGAGTCAAGATATCAGTGTCACCACATATACTATCAAAAGTGAAGTAAATATGCTAATAAGAAAAGAAGATCAACTGAGTAAGTAACCATCAAGATGCCAGGGTAACATATATTTTCAACAAAGGAAAAATTTGCACAAGAGAGATTCAACAAACTCCCCCTTTGTCCTTGATGGAAAAAACTAAGCCACCAAGTTAAAATAAAGCACTGGAACCGAATGCTCATAATTCTCCCCCTTTTTGACACAAGGATAAAGGGAAGTTTACAAAGATAAACCATAATTAATAGTGAATTTCCAAGAAGCTGCAAATATAACATTTGAGCAGCAAAGTATGAGCTACAGGAAGAGCTAACCAACTCCCCCTATCACTAGGATAGACTGATTAAGATAATAGATATTGAGAGACAACTCCCAATCTAGACCTAAGTATTTCAAAAACATCTTTAGCCAATGGTTTTGTAAAAATTTCAACAACTTGTTCTTGTGTAGGAACATATTGCACAAAAAGCTCGTTAGCCAAGACCTTTTCATGAAGAAAGTGAAACTTAATAGCGATGTGTTTAGTGCAAGAGTGCATAACAATATTTTTTGAGATATTGATTGCACTAGTATTATCACACATAATAGAAACATGTTAAGTGATTTCAATACCCATGTCAGATAATGTCTATGACATCCAGATTACTTGAGTACAACAAGAAGTGGCAGCAATATAGCTTTAGCAGTAGACAGTTAAATATATTCTTGTTTTTTGTTGTGCCAAGCCACTAAATGATCACCAAGATAGAAAGCAGCACCACTGGTTCTTTTCCTATCATCCAGAGAACTAGCCGAATCAGAATTAGTATATGCCACTAATGAAAAATCATTGCTTTTGGGATACCGGATTCCATAATCAATTGTGCATTGTACATATTTAATAATCCTTCTAAAAACATTAATGTGAGATTCCTTAAAAGATGACTAAAATCGAGCAACCATGCAAACAACTTGCAGTATGTTAGGTCTTCAGGCTGTTAGATATATAGGCTACCTATCATTGACCTATAGTTAGTTGGGATGACAATAGGAGAATTATCAAACTTGTTGAGTTTACAACCGGTAGCCATTGGAGTGCTAACTGGATGACATTCATCCATTTGAAATTTCTTTCAAATTTCTCTTGCATATCTTGTTTGAGAGAGAAAGATACCAGATTCAAGTTGAGAGATTTGAAGACCTAAGAAGAAGGACAGTTCTCCCAGCATGGACATTTCGAACTTAGATTCTATAATCTGTGAGAATTTTTGACTCAAAGCAATATTGCTGTAGCCAAAGATAGTATCATCAACATAAATTCCAAAGACAGTATCATCAACATAAATTTAACCAACTAGAATATCAAAACCTTCAGTTTTAGCATACAAATTGGTGTCTACTCCTCTAATGAAACCTTTTGATAGTAAGTGACTATCCAATCAGGATCACCAAGCTCTAGGAGCTTGTTTTAGGCCATACAGAGCCTTTTTCATCCTATAGACATGATTGGGTTTGTTTTTACAAGTAAACCCTTTAGGCTATTCTATGTAAACTTGTTCATCCAAATACCCATTCAGAAAGGTAATTTTAACATCCATTTGATATATAGTAAAGGTTTTGAAAAAAAAATATGCCAAGAAAATTATAATTGATTCAAGTCTAGCTACTGGTGCGAAGGTTTCACCAAAGTTAATACCTTCTTGCTGAGCATATCCTTTACAGACATATCTAGCCTTCTTGTGAACAACATGGCTATTTTCATCATGTTTGTTTCTGAAAATCCACTTACCTCCTATGACATTTTTGTCATCTAGTCTTTGGACTAGCTCCCAAGTCTAATTTTTCTCAATTTTATCAATTTCATCCTACATTGCATTAAGCCAACATTCATCAGTTAGAATTTCATCAAATTTTTTTGGCTCAGACTGAGTGATTAAACAAAAAGCAGTAAGCTCAACTATGTGAGATTTTTCATCATAGGTAACTATTCTTTTCCTTGTTTGAACTCCTATTGATTTATCTCCTATAATCAGATCTTTAGGATGGTTTCTAGTAAGAGATTTTGAAAGAGTTTTAGATACACATTTTTCAGAGTTGATTTCAGCATCTTCAGATTTTTCTTTAGCTAGTTTAGGATTTGCTGATTTTGTTTCAAGCTTTGTAGTTTCAAAGCCTTCAGAGTTTATATCAATTTCAAATTCTTCCTATTCATCATCCTACATTGGTTTAACATTTAAAAGAATATTTTCATCAAATTTGACATTTACAGAGTCAACAATTTTATTCAACCTATTGTTAAAGAATTTAAAGGCTTTACTGTAAGTAGAGTATCCTAACAAGATACCTTCATTTGTCTTAGATTGAAAACTGCCTAAGTTATCATCATCTCTCTTGATAAAATATTTGCAGCCAAATATTCTAAAGTATTTAATTGAGGTAGATTTACCACCACAGTTCATATGGAGTGAAATTTTATTTCACTCTGATTTGGACTCTATTTAAAATGTAGACAGTTGTATGAACAACTTCTTTCCAATACATGTTTGGTAGATTTTCTCCATTCAACATAGTCCTTTCCATCTCTTTTACAGTCATGTTCTTTCTCTCAACTACCCCATTTTGTTGGCGTGTTCTATCAGTATCATACTATCTTTTTATGCCATTTTTTCATAGTAGTCAATGAATTCTTGTGAGGTGAGTTCACCACCTTTGTCAGATCTTAGAAATTTCAGTTTTAAATATGATTCCATTTCTACCATTTTTCTAAAAACTTTAAAACGATCAAAAGCTTATGATTTATTCTTGAGAAAGGTAACCCATACCATACGAGAGTAGTCATCAACAAATAGCATGAAATATTTCTCACCATTGATATATCTAGTCCTTGTAGGACCACATAAGTTAGTATGAATGATTTGTATAGGTCTAGTGGAGGAACGCTTCTTGGATTTAAAGCTTACCTTAGTTTTATTTCCTTTGAGACATTCTTTACAAATTGTATTATCAGGCTTTTTCAGAATGGGTAGACCTCTTACATTCTAATTTTTACTAATTCTAACCATATTGTCAAAATTAATATGACCCAGTCTTATGTGCCACAACCAACTTTCTTCAACATGAATCATTAAGAACATACCTTGATTATTTTCATTTAAAGAAGTGTAAAGTAAATTGTAGACATTTCCCTTATTCCTTCTTCCAACAGCAATAGCTTTTCCAATCTTATTTTTGATTTCACATCCTTGTGAAGTGAATAGGACTTGATATCCACTGTCATAGATTTGACTGACACACAGAAGGTTATATTTTAATCCTTCTACATAATACACATTGTAAATAGGAGTGTCTTCATTCAGAAAAAAGATAACCTCTACCTTTGATTTGAATTCTAGAGTTGTCTCCAAACTTTACATATCCACCTACATAGTCTTCTAGATTAGTAAATTTTTCTTTGTCACCAGTTATGTGGTCTGAACAACCACTATCTAGGACCCATAAGTCCTTTTTCTTGGAGTGGAAGGAAGTTTGAAGTAGCATGGTCTGCTCTATGTTGTTGACAACTTTGGGTTTCCAGACCTTTATAGAATTCTAATGTTTATTCTGTTGATCAACATTACATTGCTTAGCAGAATGACCCAAAGACTTGCATATGAAACATCTAATCTCTCTTGCAAGGCTATGATTCTTCCTAAATCTGCAAGAGTTCACCTTGTGCCCAAATTTGTTGCAGAGGTAACAATACCCATAAAAGAAAGGGTAGGAATTATAAGACATTTTGTTGCACCTAAAAGGATGAACATGATCCTTATCAAAGTTAGGATGTTTGAGTTTAGGTCTTTTGTTTCCAGCAACAAAATTTTCCTTAGCACTCTTATTTGAACATTCACCTTTCACAAAACCAATACTAGTTTTGTCATTGTTCAGTTTCTGTTTACTGAGTATGTCATTCAATTTAAGAGTTCTCTCATATTTCTCAATGGTCTTTCTTAGATCTACAATCTCATGTTCAATTTTTTGAATTTCCTGATCTTTAAAGCTTATGCCAATATGAAGATAGTCTTCAAATCTCCTGGATTCTTCAAGTTGATTTTTAATGAGACTATCTCAAGATTTATGATTTTCTCCTTTGAAATATCTTGAGAAGTATTTTTTTCTTGAGCACACATTTGTTTTTTAAGTTTCCTTAGCCCTTTTAGAGCACATTTCAGTTCCCCTTCATAATCCACTTTTCCATCCTCAACATTATTGTTGTTAGTTTCATATTGCTAAATGATTTCAGCCATGAATAGATTTTCATCCTCTTCATCTAATGAATCTTCAAATTCAGAGTCTGTTTCATTTTTGCTGAATAGACTTTTCTTCTTTTTGAAGTTGAATTTTTGTTTGGGTCTATAAGCCTTTTTCTTGGCCATTTTTTCATATTTTTTGTTATCACTTTTTGTGTCACCATAGGGGCATTTTGCATAAAAGTGGTCTATTTTTCCACAATTAAAGCATTTGAAGGGAATATTTACCTTATACTTTCCATAACTCTTTTTGAGTTTCCTCACAAAGTGGGATTCTTTGGAATCATAAATTTTTGATTCAGTGGGCTCATCATTATCTTTCCTTTTAGTATTAAAGGCAGTTTCTTTTGCAGAGGTATTGTTTTTACTAATCCTCATTTCATAGGTAGATAGGGTGCCTTGTAGGTTGTCAAGGGTAAGCTGGGAAAAAAAATTCTTCTCTTCTAGAGTAGCAAATTTAGCTCCAAATTTTGTTGGTAAGGTTCTGATGACCTTAGTTACAACATCAAATTCCTTAACTTCTTCTCCCAGACCCTTCATGGAATTGACTATTTCATCAAATCTCAAAAATTAGTTAGCTACTTTCTCATCATCCCTCATTTTTAAATCTTCAAATTGGTGTTTTAAAGTGAGAACTTTAGACTATTTTACCTTTTCATTTCCTTGATAGATAGTTTCAATTTTAACTCGGATTTCCCTAGTAGAGCTGCACTGCATGAATTTTATAAAGACATATTTAGTCAATGCACACAAAATAGCATGTTATTCTCTTGCATTGGTTTCATATCTTTTCTTTTCATCAGAATTAGTAGGCAGAGTAGTTGGTACAGTGTACCAAGAAAATACTATGCTCTAGACATCGAGGTCAATAGAAGTTAAATAAGTCTCCATTATGATTTTACAAAATACATAATCAGTTCCATCAAATAATGGAGCTCTAGTCATGGAAATGCCTTCATGAGCTTGAGAAATTTTGAATAGACTCCAAGGCTAGAATCAATCCTAGGTTGGAAAGACCTATCAAAGGACCCTAGGATCTAATACCAATTGTTGGAGTGAAAAGACATTGAGAGGGGGGCGGGTGAATCAGTGACATTAACTTCTTTACCAAATTTAACTAAAACTGAAATAAACTAGATGTATGCTCTCATTAATCAATGATAAACTCATTCATGTATTGAATGCAATCACATAAACTGAAATGAGAATAGTAAACCATATCAATTTAAATCAGTAAAACATTGAATCAAATGAACCACATATACTCAAATAGACACAAGATATGCCGAGTGGAAAACCCTCCTAGGGTAGAAAAACCACTCTTGAACCTACTGCCTTTTTTAGGCATTCATTTCAATAATCATTTTTGACAATGCCTCATGGGCTGATTTTTGAGCACCAAATCAAGGAGCACCAACCCATCTTTTTAGAGATGCCAATCTCAAGGAGCACCAAACCCTTTTCATTTTTTCAATAGAACATACAATGATACAGAGGATCTCTCTGTTTCCTAGATTTATGTCAAGTGCCTCTTGACAGACAATGTGTAGAATTCTCAAAAGTCAAAAATGACTCTTTAGAGTTCCACCCATTATCAAGCCTTAAGACAACTTGAAGAAAATCTAATTACAATCTCAATACAACTTCTCATCAAAAATGTATTCTCGGTGATGTGTTCTCACTTTCTTTTTCTCACACACTATTTCATCAATTTTTCATGATACTATTCAAAAATATTAACTCACTATTTTTCTCACACTCTTTTTCATACATTTTTCATGATGATTTTCAAAACAGTTAACACACTATGTTTTTCAATTTTTTTAGTACAAAGAAATTACCCTGTTTTTTCAATCAATAGAACTGCACTTCTCTCTTTTTATTTTCTGGTTTTTCAGTAATAATAAAGCCCTAATCTTTTTTTTTTATCTTTTTATAGAATAAATCATTACATTCCAGGAAAATTACAACTCTCAGTTACAGCTGAAAATTTTTATTTTTTTCTTTAAATAAAAAATAGAGGTGTTCTTTTTGTTTTTAACCACTTTCCCATTGAGCTACTTTTCAGGAAGGAGTTGTTCTTTAGAGTAGAATATTTTCTCCAGATAGGAAGAGATAAAAAATATACCAAAAATAGAGAGGAGACTAAGCATAATCTTCACAAGTAGCTTGCACACATTTTCCTCAACGACCCAACATAAAAAAATATATATATCTCATGAGCAATACCCAATAAAACAGCTGCAAATATCAAGTAACTGAAAGAGCTAAGCTCAATAATCGATATCATGATTTTAAGAGAAGTTACCAAAGATTCTAGGTAAGTATCTTAAGGGTTTCGAAGATCTTATCATTACCCACAAACATAGATTACCATCCCTTAAAAACGACATGATAACATTCACTAAAATGCAGTCAAGATTTAGAGCAGTCATTTCAGATTTTTCCATGAAAGGAATACTCATTTTTCACTTTTCTTTTTGCATAGAAAACTTAAGTCATAATAACCTTTCCTGAGAAGTAATGGATCTATAAATTAGGTTGAAAGAATACCTGAGATAAGTGATGGAGTTTTTGTCACATAGAAGTTTACTAGAATTGCAAGTAACCTAAGCAACTCATGCATCTTTCTTTATGGTGAGCTCTTACCCAATGACATGCACTAGTCAGAAGGAGTGACCATTGTAATGGTCTTACCAGAATTCTCATAAGCTGGCCAAGGTTAGTAAACCAACAACATGCATAGAGAAAAAACTGAGAGAGTGATTCCATAGTGGCAGCCAGATTAGGGTTCCAAACCCTTCGAACTGAGAAGCAAAATAATGACCTAAACTTCCAAATGAGCAACCACATGATTTCCCTTCCAAACATTGATAATCATTTGGAGTCCGAGAGGACAAAAATTGATAAATAAAAAAATCATTCTGTCATTTCAAGTCCATAGACTATCCAAAGACCACTTGTCAACAAACTCATTATATCCATTTATCAATTATTGATAAAGTGAAAATATCGACCAAAAAATGTTCTAAATAAATGACATGACCACATTAGCCATCAAATGCCGATTAAATGATAACTAGAATTATTGCATGTAAAGATTTGAATTCTTAAGTCTTAATGTTCCTAATTAATTAAGGCTAAGTCACTTCCAATGTGACAAGTAAAAACTAATCAAAAGCATTAGTTCTGCTATCGAATTTTAAGCCTTTAAAAATAACCAATATAAGACCCACTAGAAATATAATATGCACTGCCATATAGAGTTCCAAAGATAATATCCAATGCCAAATAATATGCCAAAAACCATAATCCATATGCCCAAACCATTATCAGTTGGTTAAGGAAACCTGATAGGGTTTTCTTAAAACTGAAAAGTAAACTGTATCTCATAAACCCAAACACAAGAACTAGAGATCATTACCTATAGAAGATGGAGCATGATGAATCTGAATATGATAAAAAACTATTAACAATTTCATGAGGCTAGAAACTGATTAAGCCACAACATATCAACCTGTAGAAAACTTATTCGTGCCAAGGTCATATAATTAAATGCATCACTGAAATACTAATTGTTAAACCAAAACCATGTCACCTGCTCAAGGAACATAAACCAGTAACCAAAATACCTAAACCGAGATCTACACATTTAGTCAAGATATTAGTCCCACCACATATAGTATCAAAAGTGAAGTAAATATGCCAATCAGAAAAGAAGATCAACTGAGTAATTAACCATCAAGATGCTAGAGTAACATATATTGTCATCAAGGATAAATTAGCACAAGAGAGATTCAACAATTTTGTTGATTGTTAGTATTTTGCTTCTTTGGTTATGAACACCTATTGATCTATTATTTTGATCTAGACTATCTTGTTTTTGTATGATATACTCAAAAGATAATACCATGATTTACCCTTACATCAGTTGCATCATTTGACATGGTTTCAAATGACTAGGGTGTATGGTTTGTGAGGTATTGTTACCAATTAGTTGAAAAAGTGTTATGATTATACACTGGCTCCATATGTTGATTTTTTGGTCCAGATTCTATCTCAATAAAAGATATCATTACAGGAGTTTGTACATAGGTTTGATCCTACATGATGTATTCTACTTTGGATTTTCATGATTATATGTGAAGGCATTGGGAAGATATGAATGACAATATTCAATTTTACAGACCTCGATGAGTTTTCCTCCTCCACACTATTGTGGGAGATTCTAAATTTTCTCATAATTGATTATCATACCATGTAGTGTTAAAGATAAGTAGTTTGATATCCTCCAAGATAAAATTCAATGCATTAACAAGTTTTTGTGTTGCACATTTGAAGGATTTCTACATATTTTTGGAGTTTTGGTTTAACTCTAGTGGACATAATTATATATTAACATTAAAGGGATCTATCTTAGGTCCATGCCAAAAAAATTAGTTTTTGAGTCAAGGTTTCTTTAATTAGGTCAACCTAATTAAGAAACATGCATATACGTGTATATATGCAAGACATTTTGATATGGGTGAGTGTGTGGATGTATGACATGGAAGAGAAAGAGAGAATAATGTGTGCATGTGAAACATACTTGAAGACAAAGTTGAAAATGTATATGTGTGAATTATATAGATGAGTATCTAAGTGAGTTCTCAAGTATTGTGCTTCACTGAAATTGAACTATAGTACAAGGAAAGTGCATTCTTTATTAGTTCACACTTTTGGTAGTGAGCCATACACTTTGGTATCTTGGTGGTTAGCCATCTCTTTTTGTATTTAGGTTGTGATACTTTCGAGGATAGTGAGTCTTGGTAGTGAGTCCTATTGTAAGACATGTTAAAATTAGTTAAACTAGATCCTAGTGACAACCATAACACTACTAAGCTAAAACCCCATCTAAAACAGGAGAAAACAATCAAATGAAGAGAGAAAAATGAAAACAAAGAAAATAGGCACTCCCCCTGAACTTGAATCACTTCTCTTGTCTCTCCTATTTATTATTTTGCAAATATGCCCTCAGATTTGTAGTTTAACTTGTGCAAGTACCTAAAAAATTTAAGCAAGAAAGTTGGAGATAAGTGGTTGTTAAGGAAAAAATGGAGGAGAAAGGCTTCTTTTATAGACAACCATTCTAATGAACAGTCAAGATCGAGCTTCTAGAAAGATGCCAAAATTGAAAAATGAGAAGACATGCAACCTAGAGGATTAGAGGTTAGAAAATAGATGGTCAAGATTAGACAGACCCTAGAGACAATTGAGAGTTGAGATTTGAAAATGAGATAGTAGAGGAAGAATATGGAGAAATTAAAAATTGAAAATAATCAATTCATGAGAAGGAATATTTGGACAAGTGGAGGCATAGATAATTTATTCAAATTATTTATTTGAGGAAATGACAAGTGGGAATTTAATTAAAATAAGTGATAAAATAATTTGAATTAAATGAGATGAAATGGGAAAAGGGCATTAAATAATTAATTTGAGTTACTTATTTAGTAAAAGGGAAGCATTGGGAGATAATTAAATAGTTTTGAAAATGATTTAACTGTAGAAGAATTTAAAATTTTAGAGAATATTTAAATAATTAGTTTTAATTATTCAACCATAGACGAATGACGATAAGTAGATAATTAAATAAATAATACTTTATTTAATTATTGAAGAAAGGGGGAATTAGTGACACAACTAATTAATTTAATTGATCAAGATAGAATAAAGTTCAAGAAATGAATTAATTAAATAATTAAAAATTACTTAATTAATATAGGAACATTATCAAGGATAATTAAATAATTAAAATTATTTAATTATGCAAAGACGAAGACCAAAACAAAAGACGCTCACAGATCAAGAAATTTTAGAGTATCTACATTTTCCCCCTCCTTGACATAATGTAGTTAAGAAAATTATGTCAAATAAATAGATTCAAAAGATGCACTAGTGAAAGAAGGGTATAGGTATGCCCCTTGAGGGAAAATTTACAAATTTTCAAAAAAAATTGAAAATTTTAGAAAATTGTCTTGATAAGATAATTTGATTGCTAGGAATCTAACAGTGAAGACATAATTGATTTTTGAGGTCGATAAGGGGGTCAAATTAAAGGTCAAAGTAATCAAAATGTGCGCCCAATAGACAAGGTAGGTGGGAACCCTATTTTTTAGCCTATTAATAGTAATTGGATTGGGAAAATAGGTCATTTGTGCATTTCAAATTTAGAAAAATTTAGAGCTATGAGTGGTTTGGCTATGAAGATTTCACTTGTTTGTGATGCCATCCATCACTCATACCACATTTTCACCTACCACCTATAACATCGATTTTTTGGAGAATTGTTGCATAGATTAAGATGATCAAATCTAACAAATAATCTAAATAAAAAAGCTCTTCTCTATATAGTAGGTGTAGTCTGTCAGGGCCCGCCCCCGGACACTCCCTTTCATTGGCAGATACATATATATGGCATCTACCAGAAGGATTTATCTATCGCGGGGGACTACCAAAAAGAAGGGACAACAATAAAGAATGAATAAATGAACATAAAACAATAAACAAATAACTGAAAAGATCTCACTGAATATGAGTCTACTTATTTGAATTATCTCTATTGTCCTTCTCCATTTTTCTATATCAGTATTCTTGCCCTCAGATTTTTTATGTTGATGCAAGCATAACCTTGTTGAATTTCTAACAAAAATATCAAATATTAAGTTTCTTCTCAAAAGTATAGATTTTGGGAGAAGGAATAATGATAATGACAACTCATTTTATAGATTTTGGGTTTTCGAATGATCAGCTCATATTCAAAAGAGAGATTGATGGACAAGATTGATGAATACCATGCGATGTGAGTTCTTTGTCAGTTAGAACATGAGTTAGAAAAGTCTATAGGATAAATATTAAATTAGAATGATAACTTAATCTTGTGTCAAGACTGTTCAAAAAATAGAAAGAACACGAGTTTAAGATTATATATAAACAATTTAATCTTTAGTTAAGAGTCTTTGAAAATAGAAGAAATAGACTTTGAATGAAAAATACAAAGATATAACTCAGAATAATCCATTTGAATGCACACATGAATTAATTAATTAAATAAATATATTTAATTAATAAACACATTCATGCATATGAGTTAGAACTAGTTTACTAACTAGTTGTGACAGAGAGTCCTCTCACAGAGACAATCAAATATTGAATCTGGAGATAACTGATGGATTTAAAATATATCTTAAGTTAGAAGGTGAGTGAATGATGTAGGAGTTGAGAAAATACAACACCACAAACCCCGAAGATCACATGCATGCAAATAACTTGTCACAAAAGAAGAGATGGAAACAAACAAGCGAGGGTTCTTTGAAAATTAAAAATGTATATATCAGAGAGAATGAGAGAATGAATTGATATGAAATACAATGGGATCAATCCTTATAAAAAGGAGATCATGCAAACTCTAATAAAACCCTAATAGGAAAAACCCTAATAGAAGCCCTAATAGGATAACATTTAATAATTAATATAATTATTAAATGTCACTTTATGCAAACTAACATGAAATCTTAACAAGGGAATAAAGGTAACTTAATCAACATAATTAAGTTAAGACCTTTACTCTAACACCCCCCCTTAAGATGAGCAATAGTGCAGCTACAAAAAAATGCAAGAAAGCAAAGGTAACTACAATGCAAGAAGGCAAACATGGGTCCCGACAACTAGGCCAGATTAGGTACCCAAATACAACCAAATCTCTGTAAAGAGGAGAAATAGAGAAAACCTGATGGAAAAAAGCTCTACTCCAAAAAGAGATGCAGAAAGCCAAGAGGAAGAACATCACTGAAGGAGAAGAAGCTATAAACAACTGTTGAAAGATGACTGCTATGGTGCTGAAGAACCTCCGCTGAAGATAGGATGATCAGGAACAAGAAGACAATAATTTGCATAAGTGCCCATACAACACTACTCGAATTAGATGGCAAACAAAGGAAAACACCTGGAACGAAGATACAAATGGCACAAGAACCAATAGTCTGAAACAATGATCAACTGAGAATGGAAGATTCCTTCCAAGGCAAGACCAAGGAAGAATTAGCACAAACAATATAATAACCCCCCCCATAATGTTGAACTGGGAGAGCCTGATAGATCCACTGAAATGATGTAAAACACTCTGTAGTGCATGAAAGAGAAGAAACATATGAAAGTATGAAAGATAGCACTTGCAACTAAAAAAGTGGTGTGCAAAACAAAGCACACATGCATGAGGCTGGAATCATATGGATCCATGGTCATCGTGGAGGGACACTCACCAGACAAAGGTGTGATGGCAAACAAAGGAAAACTACACAACCCCCCATGGTATGGATTCAATGTCGTCATGGAGGAATACTCATCGGACAAAGATGTGATGGAAAAACAAAGGAAAAATACACAACCCCTCATGGCACTTTATAATATCAGTGCGAGTACAAAATATGGCACAACCTTATGTGCAAAATCCCCAAAAGATGCATGTACAATAGTGTGGCACTGTATCTCAATGCGTTTACATAAAAGATAGCTTACAAATGATTCTCAAAATGTCCTTAAAGGACAAAATTTGTCTAGGTAATCCACCAGAGTGTAAAAACACAAATAACTGAATAGAATATACCTAGAGTGAAATCTGGAAAAATGGCATGGATGAAACTAAAGAGCTTTGAAATACGGTTCCAACGCTGCTGAGATTGCGAAAAATAGAGAAACTAATCAAAAGTTATGAGCTTGAGACTAAAAATAGCCCCTTTGTCTTCAACTGGCTACAGAATGCACCAACATAAAAATCACTAAAAAATAACTACTCCATCAGAAAATTGGGATCGCCAGCTTTCCAGCGATATCTCGTTTGCCAATTTTTGACATCGTGGTGGAAAGTTATGGCAAAAAGAAAAAAATAGCTCGATTAGGGCATTGTGGGGTACATCAAACGCTAATCGGGCGCAAAAGTGGAGCTCCTGGGCACTAGCTCTCAGTCCGCCATATGACTGCGGGCTGCATAAATGCAAAAAAGAAACCCATTGCTAGGTGGGCGGTGGGCGGCGGGCGGGTGGTGCAAATGGCAGCGCCGCTGGTGGCACCGAACCGCAGCTTCACCTGTAGTGATAGCCCCCAGACGGTAATGTGATCAGGGCGGAGGATGAAGGGGGCAGCGGGGGCCAGTGAACAGGCGAGAAATGAGCGCCAGCAAGTAGGAAACCGCCGGTGGACAAATGGAAACCCGTGGGCAGAAGAAGCTGACGGGCAATGGAACAGAGCCGGACAGTGACCGGAGGTTGAACAAATGCTGGTGAAAGGAAGTGTTGACCGATGGGAGGACGGGTGGACCAGAGGTAGGTGGGGTCTATGATGCCGACGGGCCTGGTAGAATAGGTATGATGGTACCTTGAATGTACAGGCCGCAAATTTTGAAAATTCAAATCATCGAATAAAATAAAATGCCACCGAAAAATATATGCCCATACAATATTTATTTTGAAAATAGCCCAAAAATAATAAATATGCAGAACATAAAAAATTAAATAATTTTTTATTCTGCAAAATCGTACTCGGCTCTGGGTGGGCCATACGGCCACTTAGGTAAAAAAAATTTGCCTCTCAAATCGACTTGGTTCAAAATGGACGAATGAACAGTCAATTTAGGGGTTTTGGACCACTGCGGACACAATGGTGATGTCTGTTGGAGCTGAAAATGCTTCAAAATTGCAGGTATGCCCTAGATCAAGAAAACAAGCCCGAAACCTTTGAAGCTCCAAAAATCTTCAAAACAAGAACAGGAAGCAGCAGGTGTGGAGCTCTGATACCATGTAGGAGTTGAGAAACTACAACACCACAAACCCCAAAGATCACCTACATGCAAATAACCTATCACAAAAGAAGAGATGGAGACAAACAAGCAAGGGTTCTTTGAAAACTAAAAATGTATATATTAGAGAGAATGAGAGAATGAATTGATATGAAATGCAACGGGATCAATCCTTATAAAAAGGAGATCATGCAAACCCTAATAAAACCCTAATAGGAAAAACCCTAATAGAAGCCCTAATAGGATAACATTTAATAATTAATATAATTATTAAATGTCACTTTATGCAAACTAACGTGAAATCCTAAGAAGGGAATAAAGGTAACTTAATCAACATAATTAAGTTAAGACTTTTACTCTAACAAATGATTAGTCAACTGAACGCCAAAATAATGTGACATAAACAATTAATTATGAATTAAATAATTTAATTCAACATTCAAAAATGAAATGAATAATCTCATTTGTTTAATTGACTATTGAAAAGGATGAATTGAATAATTAAATAATAAATATTTAATTATAGTTGAAATATGACAAAGGGATAATTAAATAATAAACTATTTAATTAAGAAGGATAATTAATTAGTTAGTGACATAATTGAATAAAGGTCATTATGAATTAATTAAAAAGGTTATTTTACTAATAGAGGAAATATGTGTTTAGAAAGGTAATAAAATAATAAAATTTATTTAATCATGACCAAGGACATTATAAAATTATGTTGAAAGTGGTGCTCGCAGGCCTAGACCAATTTTCGATGTCTATAGTTTTCCCCTCTTTGATACAATCTCATTTCGATGTTGTGTCAAAGAAATTGAAAAAAAAATATGCCCCAGTGAAAGGGAGAATGACAAGGAGGTAGTGGTATGCCACCTCTAGAGGATAGGCGAGTTTGAAGAACAAGAGTGTGCTCTGAAAATGGATGATAAAATGAGAAGATACAGGAAAGAATAAATGTTCACGTGGATATTCAAAATGTTAGTAAGAAACAAGAAAGGTTGATTGAAAGGACATAGGATCTTTGATATTTTTCCATATATGCTAAGCTTGATTTTTTTATCATCACTGGCGAGACTGACACAAATGGATAGTACACACCATGATATGAGATAGACCATAGTGTACAAAGTCATCCATCTACGAAAAATAGATAGTCGTAGACAAGGAGTGTCTTAACTCATACTAAGGACAAGATTGCCCCAGTCGTTTTATCGAGACAAACCACAGACAACAAACAAATAAAAGACAGGTCATGAGACTTCATTACTCCTCTAAATCCTTGATAGGACATCCTTGAGAAAAATAGTAACATGACTCAAAAACCGATGTTTAAAAAGGCAGTTGACAGATAGTAGCCAAAGAAAAAGAGTCTTGAGACATCCTTGAGAAAGCTAGTAGACGGACTTATTCACAAATTGATAGAAAGATAAGACAAAATAAGATATAAAGTCATAAAGACAAATAAAAGTATTTGCCAAAATTTGATCTTGTGGGATTGTTTTATTTTTTGATGTTTGACATAGCGTAATGTGAGGGATGACACATATCACATAAGATGTTGAGTCTGGTTTCGACTTGGTGACTATCTGTGTAAGGCATGACAAAGCCTAGTTTCAGAAAGACACATGCCATATAAGATGTTGGAGCCTGATGAAATTGATGCGACAAGCTACATGAGGCTATGAAAATTTAACAATGTCTGTTGACAAGAAAGACATATCTTTCTTAAGACATAAGTTGATCACTTTGACAATGTGGTTGATTTTGACTTGATGACTTTAAGATGTTTTCCTTTTTGATGAATGACTTGTTTTGATTCCTTGACTGATTTGATTGTGTGTGTGTATTGACAATGTATGACTTGAGATGATATACCCTAAAGGACTGATCTAATGGGGCCTCGAGGGATCATCGATTTATTAGCCTTGCCTACATTTTACACATAGAGACCTCGTCGTTCGACCCAACTTTAACTGATATAACTGACTGAAGATGTGTACATAAGATGATGATATGCAACGTGTGTGATAGTGAATGTGATAAACCCTATTGGACTGACCTAGTGCAGTCTCTGGGGCTCATAGATTGATTAGCCTTTCCTATGTTGTACACATAGAGACCTCGTAGTTTGACACGACCAATGATTTTGAATGTACAAAGAGTCATTATTTTAATGTGTGTGATACATGACAAACCTAGATAAACAGACGTAGTGCCTTGGGCACACATCGACTGATGGCCTTGCCTACGTCTAGTTGCAAAGGCAATGTATTTCGACTATGTCTACAACTGACTTAACATGATTGACTCTGACTCTGTTTTTGGGTTTTTCTGACATGGTTTGATTTTTTGTGTTTTTGAATTTTTCTACTATTTTTGGATTTTTTTCAGGATATTTTCCGATGGTGTAATGCTATGTACAAGGTCCTTATGGAACAAAACAAGGAATTGCCCCTAGTCGATAATAAGACTTGCAAGATGGAGTGGGGAATGTGATGGAATGGACTTGATGTCAATCATTCCAAGCAATGGATGGGACAACCATTTATTATGAGGGATAGTGAAAAAGTCTGATTGGAATGATGGTAGATGAAAGAGTGAGTTTGACTACAAATGGTGCCTGTTTGCTAGGTTTTCACCATGACACTTATCCATAGTGCCACTAAAGTGGTTTTTGTTGGAATGATGGATGCACAAGTGTCCTTGATGAAGCTACAATACAATCTTCAATGGAGGACCTTTGCAAGGAAGAAATATTCAACCACAAAGAAATTATGATAATGGCATTCATAATAGAGATTCTATTATGATCTATCAGATGATTTACAAAGAGTACATATGCCTGATTATATAGGCAAGTGCTAAACCTAAAATGCAAAGGATGTTGCCAAGTGTTCAAATCACACTTCATGTGACAACAAGAAACCCTAACCAACTACCTAGGGAATGATAACAAGATGGAGATAAGTTCTAGAAAAGACAACTCATCTTTTAGAAGGGAATCTTATCTCAACAACTTTATTAAATGATTAAATGCAACTTAGAACTAATATGATTAATTAAAACCTAAGTTAACTTATGCTAGTGTAATAATTAATTAATTACACTAACAGTTTTCACTATTGGATAGATTATTTCTCTTTACTATTTATTGATTTTTCAATTTTTTTGGTGTTACAATGACACTTCTTTGCTAGGTTTTCATCAAGGTAACCATTTTTTTTTTTTTCCATTTTTTTGTATTTTCTGGATTAAGACAAAGACTCTTAGAAGCTATGCATAGAACCTCTTTAGATGAAGGTTGTTGATTGGTGACAAAAGTGGCTCTCCTTCAAATGTAGAGAGTTGGTACGCTCCTGATCCAAAAGCTTATGTGACAATATAAGGCCCTAACCAGTTAGGTTCAAACTTACCTGGCTTTTCTCGTTTAGCTTGATTCTTGGGATTCTCCATTAAAACCAAGTCACCAATGTCAAAGTGTCTATTTAGAAATTTCCTATTATAGCTACGATGAAGATGATTCTGATATGCTTGCAAATGGTCTAGTGCTTTCTGTCTTTGTTCATCCAATAATTCTAACTCTTGTAATCTGGATACACGGTATTCTTCATTGTCAATGTAACTGATGGCACTCTCAAATTTTGCAAACTTGAGATGCCTATTTTAAAATTTTGCTTCTGCACTTTTAGAAGTGCACCTGATGAATCAGTCCTAACTGACCCACTTTGGAGGCTTATATTTTAAAGTCTGTTGATTGTCGTACAAAATCCATTTCAGACATACTTAGTACTCATATGTGAGTATGCATGTCAAATTTTAGCTTCCCACAATGAGTTCTGGCAGCATTTCAAAAAGTGAAGCTCGAGGGTTTTTGCACTGTTCTACTATTTGCATATTGTCAATTTGCAGAATGGCTTCTTGTTTAAGCTTGGTTTTCACAACCAGTTTACCAACATGTCAGAATGAATGTTGTTCCATATTCTCCATACCCAAATTATCTCAGGTGTCAGTTTGTAGAACCTCATGATTTGATTTGCTATTTTTAGCAGATCGAAACCAAATGCAGTTTATTCTATTTTGCAGTTGGATTCCTGACAGCCTTTCTGAAAGGCCAATTTCAATCATTAATATCTTTTGATCAGTGATGTTTCAAGAAAATTCCTTTTGCACACGTGCTTAGGGTACCTTAATGATTTACTATGTCAGATGGAAACTTGCCAAGATTTGATTCGTTATTTTTACAAATGGGTAGTTGGATCAATTTTAATTGGTGCAGAACAACTAATGTTTCCGAAAGGTTTAGTTGGGCAACTTTGATGATTATTATCTTTCACCTCGTGATTTATTTCACTGATCCATCTTTTGCACTGTAATTTTGGATCAAATGACTATATGCTTGCAGGTTTTTATGTTTTCATGAGGTCGTTTGATCAATTTCCCAGATTGATTCCTGAGGCAACTTGACCTGTTTTACCCATTTTGCAAAAGTGCTAGAAAATAGTTTTTGATGCAGACCCAGTTCATGTTTTCACTTCACGTATATTCAAAATGCAGTGTCAAATCATTTGAGGGTGAAACTTGTTTGAAAACGATTTTTTTTTTTAGTCGGGCCACTTGGGGCCCGACATGCTTTGCATGATCATGAACCTGTAGTGGTTCCAATGTTGCAATCCCACAAAACAAGCTGTTTTGAATGGGTTAGTGGGTATCGTTGCCTTCAAAAGATCAGGTTAAATTTTGAATTGATGAGGAATACTCAATAAATGAGAGGGTTGGATCAAATGAGTGAAGATATGGGAGCATGATGGCTTCCTTAGTTCATGGGGATTCAATGTAAGAGAAGACGAGTTTTGCCACACCAAGTTTGCATTGAAGATGGAGGGCGAAAATAGTAAACTTGATGACTGCATTAATGAGGGAATCCCGAGTGCCTGGCAATATGCAAAATGTGATCTGTTAAAATATTTTAGGAACCGTCAGGCATATGCAATTCGAGGAGTGGTCTAGATCAAGATATGGGCGTCCATCAAACCACAAATGATAGAATGATAGGGGTTGAGTAAATTTGCTAGTAATGAGAAAATTGGGCTCCACATGTGAGTGCAGTATAAAGATCGCAGGAGCTGAGAACTTTGACAGTGAAAATGTTACAAAATTATTTGAGGAATGCTATGAAACATTTTTTTTATTGGCTGCAAATATACATCGACCTTTCCAATTGCTGCCTTTTGAAGATAGATGAGGCCCACGCGCATTGCAGATCTAGAAGGGAATGAGCTAAAGGAGGCTCACGCGAATAGTAGTTGATGGAGCCCGTGCAAACAAGGAGAAGACCACCGGCAGGGAGACTTGCACGCCAAGCAACTAGCAGGGGTGCAAGCATGAGGAAGGGGGGTGGGCGCGACTTGCAGAGTGCAGAAGACCCACAGCCAGTGAAAGGAAGTACGCGGGTGCAGCCTGGTGAAGGCTCGCATAGAGTATGGTGGACGGTGGGAGCTCGTGGCCAGGGAAGAAGGCAAGGGTTGCCCGCAATAGGAAGAATGGAGGCCCATTTGCTATGGAAAGACAGGCCCATGCCAAACGAATAAGGCCAATGAGAACCCTCGGCCAGAGGTGCAAACAGAAGAAGGGTGCGGCCATGAAAAATGAGCATGGGAACACTCCAAATGGAGGATTAGGGCATTCTTGTGGACCTCGCGAGAATGCTAATGATGAAGGCAAAAACATTGTAGGGTGTGTGAGCATGGGAGGAGCCCAATTTTAAAAATTTCAAAATGTTACATAGTTTGGGTTTTAAAACGGGGTAGCCCCGTTGCATTTTTTTAAATGGCAGAATTATTTAGTGGTAAAATATTTCACCCAAGGAGGTAAATAAGGAAATATTTAAAATGAAAACATTTAAAATGGCTAGGTGATTTTGGAGATGAGGTAAGGGTAAATATTTTACTCGGTGAGTAAAATAACAAGTGGAACAAAATGTTTAAATTTTAAAATGAAATAGGGCTGGAGAAAATGTTTTGAGGGGCCATTATATTTTAAACAGTAATGGTTTTTAATGTGCCCTGGTATTAAAATGAAAAGTGGGTGGGCCCATAGAATTCTGTAAAATAGCTAGGCATTTAAAATTAAAATGTTTCTTGAGAGTAAAATGTTGGGAAATAAAGTGGCACAGGAAATGTTTGGAAATTATTATCTTTGTTGGGGCTTTATTGTAAAACAAGTGAAATATTTGAAAGAAATATGTCATTTGCTGGGAATTATAATGTGTAGTTCCAACATTGTAAAAAAAGTGAATTTATTCACTTTGGAGGCAAAAATTCATTATTTGCTAAGGTATTGCTATAGCAAATAAAGAGCAAAAAATAGAAACAGATTTGCACGGGAAGAGATATTTTGAGCAGCTGGATAAAATTTGGAGAATCTCCACATGGGAAGATTTTCTATTGTTGGGTAATGATGGGCAGGAGCTGTTTTTGAGAGAATAAGTTTGTTGCTGCAGAGGAAGAAGAGAAGATATTATTTTTAGATTGATCAATGATAAATGGAGCTTCCAGATGGCAATTCCAGATTGAATTTAGGGTTGCTTCTGCTTGCCTCTCTTCTCCTATATCTTCTATTATTCTCTTATTGTAAAAGGTTCTGAGATTAGGTTCTGAGAAGGTTCTAAGTTTTGTATTGGACTGTGTAGATAGAAATTTGTATTTTCTAAGTCATTGTTTGAGTTTGTAAGTTGTAATTTTATGAATTCAAGAGCAAATATAGATAGCTTATGCAATTAACATCATGAAGTGCTTTCACATTCATGAATGTCATCAGATTGTCTCCACATTTGTACACTTTCAATCATATAAATTCAATAATACAAAGTGTCTTTGAATTTATCATCTCAAGTTTCATGAGATTGTTTTGTCTGTTCATTGTTCTGTTTCAAAGAAATGGTTAAAATACTTTGAGCAAGTGATTGTGATTTTAGGGGTGTAGAAGGGATTTAATAAGAAGAATCTGATTGATATCAAGAGAAGGATTGTTGGTGCAAGGCACTAATAGTTGATGCAAAGCATCGACAAGTTTAATCCACTGGTTGAAGATTGTTTGCTGGAGAATTTGTTTTATGTGTTTGACTCCATGGCCCAGAAGAGGCACTGATCTTGTATGCAGTTTTGTGCATCTCAGAAATAATATTAATTGCAAAATCATTTTTAATCTTACTGTGTTATTGTGTGTCCTGCTTTCCAATGGCTGAGAGAGGTTTGAGTTACTGAGAATTTAGCCAAGTTCAAGGTAGTCAATGCTTCCCTTGGTGTATTTGCATTGGGAATTATTTGCTATAAAAAGAAATGTCAGTGTGTATGGTTGAATTATGTTTTAAACATTGTATAGGTTTACCCACCTTGGTCCTGCAGAGCTAGAAGTGTAGGAGATGTCAGTCTGTGACTGAATCTTATCAGTTGGCCACTAGCCTTTGTTGTTCTTCAATATAGATGCTGGCTACCTCTTAGAGAATTTCAAATTCTAGTTGGGTTTCTATTTTAAACACCAATAGTAAGCTTTCAAGGATACCCTCAAGGAAGGAATTTCAACTTGAATAGGTAAGATAGCTTTAGATCTGAATACGAGGGAGTATGGTAAGTGCATAAGGTAGGATTTAGTTGTAGGTGCTAGTCACGACTAGTGTCATTGATAGTCTTTTTTAGGATTCTAATAATGGTTTTATTAGATGCCTCATCTTGGCCATTACCTTGTGGGTAATATGGGGTGGAAAAATGATGTTTGATATGGAACTCTTCACATAGATTGTGTACTTCTTGGTTTTTGAATGGGTGGCCATTGTCTGTGATAATGGATTGGAGTACAACATACCAAAATATGGTATAGTTTAAGATAAACTTGGATATTTGTGTGTCGGTGATGTAGGTCATGGGAATAGCTTCGATCCATTTGGTGAAGTATTTAGTGGTGGTTATGATGAATTTATGGCCGTTGGACGATCGAGGGTATATCTTACCTATGATTTCAAGTCCCCATTGGGCAAAGGCCCATGGTGATGTAATTGGATGAAGCTCCTATTTTGGTGCTCTTATAAAATCTCTGTGTATCTAACACTGTCTACATTTGTTTACAAAGATGTATGAGTCTTATTCCATTTTAGGCCAATAATACCCTAATCTCATAATCTTATGGGCTAAATTAGGACCACTCAAATGGGATACACATATACCCTCATGTACCGCTCACAAGGTTGTTTGTGCTTCTTCAACATCAAGACATATCATTAGGGCATTATCTAAGGTACATCTATATAGGGTATCTCTGATGATGGTATATTTAGCTAACTTACAGATAAAGGTTTTGTGTTGGTTGTTTGACAGATCTAATGGTAAGGTTTGGTCATTTAGATAGTTGAATTCATATTTGTACCAAGGGGAAGTAGGACCAACAATTGTACACACCATCACAGAATTAGGGACATCATAGGCAGGGACCAACAAGTGTTCAACCAAAAAATATAACTTAGGCATGTTGCTCAGAATATCCAATAAGGAACCCATGGTTGCCATAACATTTGTAGCCCTGTTCTAAATATGTGGTATTTGTTGAAAGGTAATTTCATCAAATTACTGCTTGAAACTATCAGCCATGCACTTGTAGGGGGAAAGTTTCTCATCCTTAGTCTCATAATCATCATTTACCTATCGGACTACTAGCTAAGAATGACCAAAAACATGTAGAATCTTAATCTTCCATTGGGATGTTATTCTTAATCCTATCACTAAGGCTTCATACTCTGCTATGTTGTTGGTGCAAGGGAAATCAATTTTGAATGATTTAGGAATAGTATCGCCCTGACGTGTAACAAATAGGATACCTACTTCTTAACAATGATTTGTATGTGACCTGTCAAAGTATAATTTCCATTCGGTTCTAGTGTCAATTGTGAAGATAAATTCATCAGGGAAATCCACCACTAAAGGATGGTCTTCCTTTAAAGGTGCATCTGCTAACTTATCTACAATCACTTGTCCTTTTATATCCTTCCTCTCCACATATTGGATGTAATACTCGCTAAGTATCATAACCCATTTAGCCAATCGACCTGTTAATGGTGCTTTACTTGGGAGATATTTGAGGGGAACAATCTTTGCGACCAACATTGTTTGGCAATTTAGCATATAGTGCCAAAGTTTTGAGTAGCAAAGACTACCATAAGACAAGCATGTTCTATTTTTTTGTAATTTAATTCATATCCCACCAAGGTATGACTGATGTAATATACTGCTCTTTCATGACCTTGATCATCGTTTTGTGCCAGAAGAGCTCCTAATGCTAACTGAGTTGCTGAAATGTATAGTATCAATGGTTTTCCATCTATAGGTGGCATTAAGACAGGTGGAGTGAGAAAATAATCCTTTATTTTTTGGAAAGCTCTATGACATTTAGGTTTCCACACAAAGGGTACTCCTTTCTTGAGTAAATGTTGAAATGGGTGTATTTTGTCTACTAGTTGTACAATGAAATGCCTAATAGACTGTAATCTTCCCTGTAGTGTTCTTAGTTGACCAATGTTGACTAGAGGAGGCATTTCTATGATAGCTTTTACCTTCTCTCAACCTACCTCAATGCCTCTTCTAGAAATGATATACCCTAGAAGTTTCCCTAATTTCACTCCAAAGACACATTTCTTTGGATTTAGTCTAGCGTTGTAATTCTCCAGCCTCTAAAATATCTTGTCTAGAGCCTTCAAATGATCTTCCCTTATTTCTTATTTTCTATAATTTCATCTACATAATCTTCCATGAGATTGTTTACATAGTCATGGAAAACAGTATTCATTGCTCGTTGATAGGTAGCTCCTACGTTCTTAAGCCCAAAAGGCATAACATTCCAATGGTATGTTCCCCATGGAAACATGAAAGCTATCTTGTGTTGGTCTTCAACTATGATTTTGATTTGGTTATATCTAGAGAAACCATCCATGAGGGAAATCCTCTTGTATCCTGCTATAATATCTACTATCATGTCTATGTTCGGCAAAGAGAATTCATCCTTAGGACATTCCTTGTTGATGTCTATAAAGTCTGTGCAAATGCAGATTCCCCCAGTTGGTTTAGTCACTGGCACAAGATTTCAAATCCAGTCTGCATAGTCTATGGTTCTTATGAATTTGACATCAAAGAGTTTCTTAAGTTCTGCTTTGACCAGTAGGACAATCTGTGAATCCTTTTTCCTTAACTTCTATTTGACTGGCTTAATACCTGACTATAATGGTAGATGGTGCAATATTAGGTCTGGATCCAGCCCAGGCATGTCAACGTATGACCATGCAAATTTTATCTATCTCTTTGTGAAGAAATCCTTAAACTTAGGTTGTTCTATCTCTGTCAATGATGCTGCAAACTATATGTTCTGAGGGTTTTCTTTTGTATTTATGTTGACATCAATAGACTCTTCTACCAGCATTGGTGAATTTTCCTGTTCTACTTGGAGAATGCTTAAACCTCCATCCTTGGGTGCCTCAGAGAGGTTTCCACCCTTAGATACATCCTTTATTTTGACTATTTCTTCATCCAAAGGTGCCTTTCGATTTTTACCTAGGGACTTGTCATTTTTCTAAATTTTATCATTTTTATTTGTACTTTAACTTTTGCAACTAGAGGTGTAAACAGACTCCCCAAAATATGCTTTATCATCCAAGTCTATGGTAAAACTAGCTTTATGATTCCCTCTAGGTATGCTTTCTCGAAGTCCCATAAACTCAGCTATTTCTTTGTTGTTCTCGAATGTGTCTAAGATGGGTGTACCTTGTTGATCCCAATCGATAAGTTGGGGAGATATGAGAGGCATGTCATCATCAGAGTTATGAAAGGTGGAAGCTGAAAAGGTGAATATAGAGTGGTTGACATGGTCATAGAAGTTTTGGACTAACTCCTTATTCTTTTTCCTATGGGTAGGTAAACTTTGATGTGGGACTATTGCAACAATTAGGTCATTAGAAGATGGTTCGTTAGGTGCCCAAGATGAATGATCAAGGGTTTCCCAATAATAGTGCTTAAGACATTCTTATTTGGACAAGGAATTCTTATTATGGGGACTAGATGACTTTGGTAAGGGTTTTATCATTTGGTCCAATTCTCCAAATAGATTATCTAGGTTCAAAGTACTAGTAGAGGAAAGGGAATCCCACTCACAATCACTTGAGTTGGGAGATACATCGTAAAATGGGGGAAGTGGTTCATGAGATATCTCGATGTCTACATAAGCTCTCACTTCCTCTTGAAATGGTGACAAATTACTAGGAAATGCAATTCTAGGCAATTGAAACCCTAGCCCTACCAATTTCAGTCATGGCGAGACAATGATTGGTTTTTTCCTTCCATTTTGATGTAGTCCTAACCCACTATGTGCGTCATATCCTTTGATTTGCATCATCTTAAATCCTTTTCCATATTGATTCTTAGCTATTTGAATAGACAATCAAGGGTATTCATTGTCTTCTTGGTACGACCATGAGGTAATATCACCTTGGTCCATAATTTCTTCACTTAACTCTCCCCATTTGGTCAGTGTAATTGTAGGGGGAACATGAAATGTGACTATTGACTATCTTCTATCTACCATGGGTAAGCCATATGCCTTAGGTGGAACCAACTGACTGACACAATAGGATTCCTTCATGTGATATTCTCCACAACCCTTGTCTTGGATCTTGACCTTAGGAGTGGATGATAGTGGTTTGAATGAAATGGACTTGATAAGATGTGATGGATCAATGTATAGGGATAAAGTGGATGATGAAGCCTTTTCATTAACTGGTACCCATCGTTGTTGAATTTCCCTTAGGCTTGTACAATATTGAAAAGGATCTGGATCACCATCAATTGTGATATTGGTGCCATTATATGGGAATTTAAGACATTGGTGATATGTGGCAGGTACAACTTTCATTGCGTGTATCCAAGGTCTACCTAACAACAGGTTATATAGAAGGGTGAGATTGAAGACTTCAAAGCTGGTGTTCATTACTATTGGGCCAATTCTGATAGGGAGTGTGACAAATCCTTTGGATAATCTTTCCTCATCATCATAAGCCTTGATGACTATACTCTTAGAATTGTCTACACATTCTTCTAAGAATCCTAATGCCTTAACCAGTTTTAGGGTATACAGGCTGAAACCTACTCCTTCATCTACCAAGACTCATCTGACTTTGGTTTGATGGACTAGGACTTCAAGATGTAATAGGTCATTATGATCGATCTTTTCAATTGAGTAATATTGTTGGGAAAATATGGTATGATGTGAGTTGGTTAAATATCCCACCATTTCTTTGAAATGGTTGACATCTAAGTCTATAGGAACAATCATGTTTTGTAAAGCTTTGTCGAGAATGGCTCGATGCTCAGGTGATAAAGTCAATAGTTCCAAAATGGATATCTATGTGGGGGTTATTGCTCAGTTGATCAAGAGATTGTATTTACACTTGGAAGACTGTGTAGGTGGCTCAGAGGAAGGACCTGGAAGAGTTATCTTAGTTCTGCATGTGTTTACAAAACATTTAGGACACTTCTTAATGGTGATGGTATGGAAATTTTCATTTGCAGCTCGTAGGTGGTTTATGATCTTTCCTTTTCCATAGTCATACTTGGTATTTGCATAATTGGTTGATGGATTATTCTTGGTTCCCGAACTGGAGGCCTTTCCTTTCGTGTGGTCGTGTAATGGGTCTATGAAGACCTTATGATCACTATTCTTGGTATTTTTCTTCCCATTGACCTCTATGTTTCCATTTTCAACAAAGTCTTATATAATATTCTTCAGTTTTTGACATTGTTGTAGGTTGTGTCCTTTTGTTCGATGATAGGCACAATAGGCATTATCATCCTACCACAAAGTTTTAAACTATCCAAGATCATTTTCTCTTGGTTCCAAAGGTTTAATGAGATCATGTTTAAGCATCTCTTTGAAAATTGTCTCGATTCATTACCCCAAAGGGGTAAATTCACATGTAGGAGATGTCCTTTGTGGTCATTTTTGTTGTGAATTTTAGACAAAATTTTCTGTTTGATTTGGACTATTCATCATGTCTTGATTGGGGTTGTAACCTCTAAGTGTGATAACTAGTCCTATTTGTATGGTCTTAGCATCGACAATGCCATCATTTGTAACATTTTTTTTTCTAGACCAAAATTTATCTCAAGGATGATGCCTTTTTGTACCAAGTCTAGAAATTAAGTACAATAATGTACCCTTAAGTCACCTCTCATTTTTGGATTTATATTTTCAAGGAATATAGCAACCTTTTGTTTTTCTGGTATTTCAACTAGACATCTGCTAGCTAGACTTCTCCATCTCTAGAAGAAAGTGGTGAATTTTTTGCCATCTTCATGTGTTGTGTGGCACAAGTTAGCTATTGTTACTTCATTTTCTATGTTAAAGGAAAAGTGTTCGACAAAATTCTCATCTAATTCACCCCACGATCATATGCCATATGGTAATTTAGAGAACCATTCTAGTGCTATCCCAATAAGGGTTCATGGAAAATAGTCTCATCAAGTATGTGGGGTCATATGATATGTCCATGCATGTCGTAGAGAATTCTCTAATTTGTTCTAAAAGATTCTTCCTCCCATTCAATATAATGTATCCATGGGGGAAGGGTGTCATGTAAAGTGCTTTGTCAAAAGGACATGGACATAGATATTATGCTGAGATAGTTCATTTTCCTGACATAGACATGTTGTCCATTTGTTGTTGAAGCATTTGCATTTGGTTTTGGAGAACATCTACTTGTGTCAAGGACATTTGCATTGTTTGGATCAATGTAGGTATTCTGAAATGTTGTGTTCTATGATGGGTTTTCATTTGGTGAAGGAATATATCCTGTTAGAAAGTTTTGATTTGGTGTGGGGATATTTCCTGTATAAATGTTTAGATTTGGTATAGGAATTTCAAGTGTCTGAATGTTGTTCTGATTTGGTATAGGAATATTAATGCCAACTTTGGATCTCTTACCAGTAGTGTTTGTGCCAAAGGGGTTTGATGAAGTTTCTCCCGTAGTAAATTTTAAACCTTGTGTTACGTTAAAAGGGATTGTGCTTATTATTGATGATGTTTGAGTAGGTATGCTAGTTGGTATTGCTGCGGTAATTTGGGGAATAGAAACACTTGACGTCACAATTTGTGTTGGTTGAGTAGACAGTGTTTTCAATGTATGAATATCAAATCTTGGTGGTCATGTGGAACCTTCTACTGCCAACTTTGCTAGATACTATTGGGGATCATTTTCCAAACACTCATCCATAAAGGATGCAAATTCAAGATCTTGTACTGCAACATCTATGTCTTCTACATAGATTTTTCCATGTGTGTCTCTAGTGACATATTTTTCAATCAAATTTTTGTGTGGTCTTTCTTTTCTTGATGGTTGACTTTCAAAAGGATTGATTAATTTTTTAGGGTTTGACATTGTTTTCTATTTCTTTTTAGACCTTGTTTCAACCATAAAAATTTTCTCAAAATGGGGTAATGCAAACTATGTCTAAAAATCGGTATGTCCTATTTCTATGTTCTTTGGATTTTCTGACAATAAAGGATGTTGCTAAAGATTTCTAAAATGATGTATACTAAGATGACGTATGGTAGGACAGGCAATATGCAAAATCTTGAGTAGGCTATGACGCTAAATGATTCTAAGATGGGTATAACTTACCACCTATGGAATAAATGCATGCAATGATTTGAGTTGAACAAGGAACCTGATTTTAGGACAAAGACAATTGACAAGTTGAATTTCCCAAACTAGACTGTTGAGCTGGAAAGATTCACAAATAGGATCATAGTGACTACTTTCAATGATTGTGACGAATCAAAACATGAACGTATCCAATTACATGGAAAGTTGTTTTATTCTTCTATATGCAATTTCCTAGGAAGTGTCTAAATGTATGTAAATTAGGATGACTATGACTAGGACGCATATGACACCTAATAATGCAAGGTTTTGAGAAAAAAATTATAGTTTTTGTCCAAGGTTGATCTTAAGAAATAGAAGCGAAAATGAAAGTTATGCTTTCGGACTCTGTTTTACAGTTTTCTCGGTTTTCTATTGAAAGTCAAATGTGGTTCACCTATCAGATGTGGTTCTATTTTCGACAGATGAATTTTATATTGCATATGCGGTGATTTGACTAAAAATAGGTTTCAAATGTTGACTGAAAATTTTGACTTGTGATAGATTCGGTTTAGTTTTTGACAGATGCGACTCACAGTAATAGTTGCGACTCAGAATATGGATTTTGTGAACCTAAATTTGTTGATAGATAGTTGTGGTTTTTTGTTTGATAGATGCGGCCCGCAATTACACATGCGACTCAGAATTTGACAGTTGCAGTGTAGTATCTAAACTTTGTAAAACTAGACTTTGTTGGCAAACACTTGCAGTGACTAAATTGACAGTTGTGACTCTCTAAGATAGATGTGGTTCTGAAAATGACAGTTGCGACTCTTGTTGAAAGTTATGGTTTTTATGTTGATTCTATTTTGATTGACTCCATTTGATGATCAATTTTTTTGACGAATACAACAAAAATAAGCACAGAATATAATTTTTTTTCATTTTGTAGTGATAGATCTACTAAAATCATAGAACAATCACTCCCTAGGTTGTGTTGGACAATACTTGTTGATTTCTTACTTGGATAAATCTAGCTACAGATATTCAAGGCGGATGACTAGTATCTTGACCCTACTGGCTGCACTCCATGAAACTCACTTATATGGGGCAGCCAAGCTACTATACCCATGAAACTCCCATGGCATACTTCTCATCTCCACACATGAACTATAAATATGTAAGACGACTTCACAGGTCCAAACCTGTTGCACCAAAAAATAGAAAGGATTTTGGCAAACTACAACAATTTGGATTTTTAATTCGGTCACCCATTCAGAAGAGCCATGCGAGAGGAAATATCATCCTAGTTCTGTAGAGGTTAGGCTCTATAGGTTTTTAGATACCATAAGGGTACTGGAGAGTCAAGTGTTGGTCCGTTGGGATCCTCATAATACTAAGCTTTCCTCAAGTACTAAAATTTGTATATCAGTTGGGATTCATTAGCGATAAGTGCATAACCAAATTTGAGTCATCTTAGGGTGAGTACTTTTTCCCACCAAGATAGGCCCAAGTTCTAGAGTCAGTAATCATTTCTCTTAAACCTAGGATCTTATAAATGCACAAGGGGAGAGGATACTTCGATATACTGAATCAGGGTTATATCTAAACAACTTTAGGCATGAAAAACACACGTTCTTTTTAAACCTAAACAATAATTTTCTAAACTACCAAACATAAAGCTTTCCAAATAAAATTAACTAAAAAAAAATTCTTCATCAGGTCCTGCATGCAAACTGATCAGTAGTTCCCTTTGTGTCTTCAACTTTCATCCTGCAGAAAATATGATTTTGGTTTTTATTTGGTCTTCTATGCTTCGTCCTGCAAAAACTAAGTTACTCCTCTAAACACAGTTGCAAACAAACATTAGTTAAAAAATGAAATAACTCAAAAAAGGAAAAATGAAAACACAAATGTATGGAAGTTAATAAAAAAGTGAAAAATCTATTACCAAGTAGATGCAGATTTTCGAGCCACAAATACGTCATGATGTTGATAGGCGGATGCGGTGCAGAATGTCTCAGATGCAGTGTAAAATGTCAAATGCATCGTGGGATGTATCAGATGCATCTCGTGAATATGGATGCGTCATTTATTTGAGCGGATGTAGTGTGTCGTACGATAACCTGCAAAAATAAAAATTAGAAAATGAAAAGTATCATGCAAATTTGAAGTGTGGTTCACGTTGGGTTCACCAAATGTAACTTAGATTTTATGGAGAATTGTTGCATAGATTAAGATGATCAAATATAACAAATAATCTAAATCAGAAAAATAAAGAATGAATAAATGAACATAAAACAATAAACAAATAACTGAAAATATCTCACAGACTATGCATCCACTTCTTTGAATTATCTCGATTGTCCCTCTCCATTTTGCTATATCAATATTCTTTCCCTCAGATTTTCTAGGTTGATGCAAGCATAACCTTATTGAATGTCGAAGAAAATATTGAAGATTAAGTTTCTTCTCAAAAGTATTGATTTCAAGAGAAGCAATAATGATAATGATAGGTCATTTTATAGATTTTGGGTTTTTGAACGATCTTCTTAGATTCAAAAGAGAGATTGATGAATGCCATGAGATGTGAGTTCTATATTAGTTAGAACATGAGTTAGAAAATTTTGTAGGATAAAGATTAAATTAGAACGATAACTTAATCTTGTGTCAAGACTATTCGAAAAATGGAAAGAACACTTGTTCAAGATTAAATAGAAAATTTAATCTCCAGTTAAAAGTCTTCGAAAATAGAAAAAATATAATTTGAATGAAAAAGAAAATGTTAGAACTTAAAGAATAATCTGTTCAAAGGCACACATGAATTAATTAAATAAATAAAGATATTTAATTAATAAACACATTCATGCATATGAGTTAGAACTAGTTAACTGACTAGTTGTGATAGAGAGTCCTCTTGCAAAGATGATTAGATATTGAATCCAGAGAAAACTGACAGATTTAAAATAGATCTTGAGTCAAAAGGTGAGTGAATGATTAGTGAATTGAATGATAGAAGAATTTGACATAAACAATTAATTATGAATTAAATCTTAATTTAATTCAACATTCGAAAATGAAATGAATTAATTAAATAAATAATGTCATTTATTTAATTGACTGTTGAAAAGGATTAATTGAATAATTAAATAATAAATATTTAATTATAGTTGAAATATGACAAAGGGGTAATTAAATAATAAACTATTTAATTAAGAAGGAAAATTAATTAGTTAGCGACATAATTAAATAAATATGATTTATTTAATTAATCAAGTTGAATAAAGGTCATTATAAATTAATTAAAAAGGTTATTTAATTAATAGAGGAAATATGTGTTTAGAAAGGTAATTAAATAATAAACATTATTTAATCATGACCAAGGACATTAAAAAATTATGTCAAAAGTGGTGCTCACAAGCCTAGACCAATTTTCAGTGTCTACACCACCGACTTGAGGGAGCACCCATCCTGGTGAGTACTACAAACTCGCCTTTTATTTTTTTTATTTTCATGCATTTAGGTAGGGAAAAACCTTACCAGGCATTTGAATAGTAGGATTTTTTGATGCAATTGTGTGTGCAAGTGACACAAATGAGAAGTGATTCACCACAATAATCTCATCATGATGCAATTGATTTAGTGCTAGGGTAGGGATTGTTTCATTGTGACACATCAAATGGTGCAATGCAACTAACTTCTTGAGTCATATATGCACTCGAGAATGACACAATCGAGAGTTTGTGATGCAAGAATTTTACAAAATGATGCATTTGAAATATGAGTGACATAATTGTAGTTGCAAGCCGATGGAAAATGTGTGTGATGCATTTGACAAAACAACGATGCAATTTCCTAGTTAAATTTTTCCCCAAATTAGGATTGTAACATAGATTTTCTGGAGAATTGTTGCACAAATTTAAGATGATCAAATCTAACAAAAAAGAATGAATAAGTGAACATAAAACAATAAACAAACAACTAAAAAGATCTCACCGAATATGCATCCACTTCTTTGAATTATCTCGATTGTCCTTCACCATTTTGTTGTATCAGTATTCTTGCCCTCAGATTTTATGTATTGATGTAAGCATAACCTTGTTGAATGTCTAAGAAAAATATCGAAGATTAAGTTTCTTCTCAAAAGTATTGATTTTGGGAGGATGAATAATGATAATGAAAAGTCATTTTATAGATTTTGAATATTTGAACGATCAACTCAGATTGAAAAGAGAGATCGACAGATGAGATTGATGAATGCCATGCGATGTGAGTTTTGTGTTAGTTAGAACATGAGTTAAAAAAATTTGTAGGGTAAATATTAAATTAGAATGATAACTTAATCTTGTGTCAAGATTGTTCGAAAAATACAAAGAACAAGAGTTCAAGATTAAATAAACAATTTAATCTTCAATTAAGAGTCTTCAAAAATAGAAGAAATAGACTTTGAATGAAAAAGACAAAGTTAGAACTTGAAGAATAAAGAGTTCGCATTTACACATGAATTAATTAATTAAATAAAGATATTTAATTAATAAACACATTCATGCATATGAGTTAGAAGTAGTTAACTAATTGGTTATGACAAAGATTCCTCTCGCAGAGACGATCAGATATATCAAATCTGGAGATAACTGGTGGATTTAAAATAGATTTGGAGTCATAAGGTGAGTGAATGATTAGTCAACTGAATGACATAAAGAATTAATTATGAATTAAATGTTAATTTAATTCAACATTCAAAATTGAAAGATTTAAATAAATAAATAATGTAATTTATTTAATTGACTATTGAAAAGGATTAATTGAATAATTAAATAATAAATATTTAATTATAGTTGAAATATGACGAAGGGGTAATTAAATAATAAATTATTTAATTAAGAAGGAGAATTAATTAGTTAGCGACATAATTAAATAAATATGATTTATTTAATTAATCAAGTTGAATAAAGATCATAGTGAATTAATTAAATAATTAAAAAGGGTTATTTAGTTAATAGAGGAAAGATGTGTTAGAAAGGTAATTAAATAATAAAAATTATTTAATCATGACCATGGATATTAGAAAATTATGTAGAAAGTGGTACTCGTAGGCCTAGGCCAATTTTCGGTGTCTACAGTTTGCCCCTCTTTGATACAATGTCGTTTCGGTGTTGTGACAAATAAAATATGCCCCAATCATGCCCCAGTATGAAATAGGTTAAGGTAAGCCCCCTCGGGAAAATTGACAAATTTTTGAAATTTAAAAAAAAAAATCAGGAAATATTCCCAATAAGTCAATTTGATGGTAAAAAATGCTATGGAGTTGACGAAATTGAATTTGGAAATGTTATGGACATGTACGGGTCAATAGAAGTTAGAAGGTTAAGCAACCAATAGACAAGTTTAGAATAAATTCTACCCAAACCCTAGGTACAAATAGAAATTAGGTTGAAAACCAATTCATTTGCACCTGGAAGAGTTGAAGAATTGAGAAATTTGCTCTGAGTATTGGACGAAGATGTCTCCAGTTCCCTACATTGCACATCGTGGATATCTAATCTGGACATTCAGATGGCCAGCCAATGCAGGACCCCCAATATGTACCCTACAATGAGATTTTGAAATTTCATTTTACGCGTAGATTTAGGCACCTAAAAATGTAGTTGGCACATGCAGTCTTTCGCATTCAACGCATATGCATTTGTGTGCAATGCATCTACTTGCGAAACGACGCATATGTGAAAATTAATTTAGGCTACGTTTGGTAATTTATGAATTCAATGTAAATGATATAAAATGCATCACATTTGTAGTTGTGAATCACATCTCCATTTAGGATAAACACATGTAGGATTACGCAATGCATATGATTTTTGAAACACATATGCATTTTGTTAGTTAGTTTAGATAATGCACCGCATGTGAATGTTTGCAATGCATTTGCATTTTTTAGAAATGGTTTGGATTGTTTGAAACACATATGATATGTGTGATGCAACACATTTTTATGAATGCACCGCATGTGCTATAGTGAGCCACATTTGGCTGGCGAATTTTCTGAAAAAAAAATCTAAGAAAAACATGAAAAATTTGACATCTTGGTTGAAAAGCAGGTTGTTTTAGATCCTATCTATACTTGGGAGACACATCTAGATACCTTCGAGTTGAGATCCTAGTTTTTTAGTGTAGAGACACGGTTATTATGGAGACTAGGTCTACATCATGTGCTGAGTATGCCCATGATTTGGGCAAACAGAGGCATGTTGACTGCTTTGTGTGAGCGATGGCATTCTAAGACTTCATCATTTCATTTTCCAACTAGGGAGGTGACAGTTAGTTTAGAGGACATATATAGTATTTTGAGACTTCCTATTAGAGAAGAGCAGGTTATGTATGATACCCAACGCGGATTTAGTGATCTCACTAGATACTATGTGTATGATGACTTTAGGAGTCTAGGGATAGAGCATTATGAGATCAAATGGTAGGTTTTAGTGGATAGGTACGAGAGGATTGACTACATTTTATGTATATTGATAGGGGGGATAGTTCTTCCTAACCGGCAGGGTAATGGTTTTCCTATCAGGTGGGGATGTTAGAGAGAGACTTTGTATGCCTGGAGTCCATGTTTGTTAGGAAAGTTTTACTTCCATATACATGATATAGTGTATAGAGATGCATATTCTATGAGCTATGGTACCACTCTTCTCATGGTTTGGGCATGGGAGTGTACTGCGGTATTTCTTCCTCTTGTTACTACAGAGCGAGAGGCTAGATCTCCTTATGTCTTCTGGTATATGGGAAACATTACTCACAGTCATGCTGCAGACACAAGCTACTAGAGACATGCATTGGATACATTGGATCAGTTTACTTGGAGGCGATACATGGATTATGAGAGATGGTCAGATGAGGATGAACATTTGACTTTTTGTTAGCAGAAACAATACCTGATTGGTAGGATTGTTTTGAGCATACACATTATTGAGAGACACCTATCGGATCAGGTTTTGAGACAGTTTGGAGCGGTTCAGGATGAGCCTAGAGGTAGAGAAGAGTTTGTTCGATTTTCCAAACAAGTTCCACACTAGGGGCCTATGATACCAATAGCTATTGTAGAGGCAAATATTCAAGCATTACAACCATTAAAATGGGGATTGGGATGTGGAGCAATAGATATAGGGATTACAACTACGTATGACACATGGTGGGCAGAGCATCATTTGATTATGTATACAGATTTGGATCAGACGACACAAGTTGAGAGATAAGATACAGGGCCCAGAGGGTGACATAGAGGAAGAGATGGTGGAAAAGGTGGTGGTAGGGGTGGTGTGATGATGGTAGAGGTGGTGTTAGATGAGGACAAAGAGGTTGGAGAGGTGGTTGGGTAGGTGGACTATCACCTATTTGAGAGGCAGAGGTGGAGGATGTTTAGATGTTGGACCTCAGAGGTGGAGCAGGGGCATTGGTTGGAGATGAGAATTTTTCCAAGGAGGCAGTATTAGAGGAGCATGCATTGGTAGATATTGGTGGAGAGGACCTTGCTAAGGATGAGAAGGCTGATGTGGATATTGATCCTCTTGGTATTCTGGCAGGCTATGGGGAGGATGATGTTGAGGAGGAGGTACCTATGGAGGAGTAGGAGAGAGAGCTCTAAGATCAATTTATAGAGGGGTGATGGGATGAGGGGGATCCTAGGGATAGTGATAGGGAGGCACTGGAGGAGAGACTAAGAGTGGTTACAATAGAGTTGGATGCCTTGCGAATAGAGAGATATAGTGCTTTTATGGAGAGGGACTAGGCAGTAGCCTGGAGATAGGAGATAGAGTAGCAGTTCACAAAGGTCAGATGAATTTACAGTGGCACCTCATCTGATGGTTTTACTCATGAGCTAGTTAGATTATTTGAAAGAGCGTCATATTATAGAGATCTATATGAGTCAGTGGTGCTAGCAGAGAGATGAGCTCCTAGATTTTTAGAGGTTCGCAGTCATAGATCACAAAGCAGGAGTCAGACTAGGACACAGAGTACAGAGGGTGTGGTAGGACCACTGAGGACAGGTCCATATGACAGGCCTTTAACCTCACAAAGAGTACCTCTGAGGCAGTTTCATCCACCTTCACCACGTGATAGTAATGGTAGTGGGACATGTTGACACCATTATATATTGTAGACATTGTATTTTGATCAGAGAGCCTATGAGCTTGTTTTTATTTATGGATAGATTTAGATATTGTACTGTGACATGTTATTTTGAGTGATATATATATGATTTTTGGTGGCTTCTATATGATATGCAACTCTATTTTATGGTGATGCATTGCTTCTTTATGATTATGTTTCCTAGATGATGTATGTACATGTGTTATGAATGAATTTTTCTACATGTGATGTGTTTATGCAGTTTATGATGTTATGATGATTCTATATGCTTATGATAATGGAATGCAATGTTCTATATGATGTTATTTATACTTTATACATAATTCTTATAGAATGTATGGATATGCAGATTATCTAATTTTTTTGTTGTGTCACGAGACTTTATCATTATGTCAGAAAAGAGAAATGTTAGTGTGAATGATTTTAGAATGTTAGTAAGAAACAATGAAGGAGGTTGATTGAAAAACATATGATC
>CM021103.1:670057549-670173662 GCA_007115665.2 Sequoiadendron giganteum | reverse complement strand
ATTCAACATTCAAAATTGAAAGATTTAAATAAATAAATAATGTAATTTATTTAATTGACTGTTGAAAAGGATTAATTGAATAATTGAATAATAAATATTTAATTATAGTTAAATAATGAGAAAGGGGTAACTAAATAATAAATTATTTAATTAAGAAGGAGAATTAATTAGTTAGTGACATAATTAAATAAATATGATTTATTTAATTAATCAAGTTGAATAAAGGTAATAATGAATTAACTAAATAATTAAAAAGGGTTCTTTAATTAATAGAGGAAAGATGTGTTAGAAAGGTAATTAAATAATAAACATTATTCAATCATGACCATGGACATTAGAAAATTATGTCGAAAGTGGTACTCGGAGGCCTAGACCAATTTTTGGTCTCTACAAGGATGTTTTGACTTCGTCAACTTAGGTCAAATAGGGTCAAATGGAGATTTTAAATTGACATGATGGCTTGTGTTATGAATTTAGGTTCATATACCTTCTATCTATACATGGTATTCATGACTAGATGTGTTTTATCTGCGGGACCAACTTGATGAGTGGGAGAGAAGAGCATTGATTGATCTTGGTTTGTTTTATGTCACTTATATGTTCGTTATCAGTTAAAACAAGGGCCTGCTGATAGAATTGGTGGAGTGATAGAACTCTAAGACTGTTAGCTTCCATTTACTGATAGGGGTGGTGATAGTAACCCTCGAGGATGTCTATATGATTCTACGACCTCTGATTTGTGGCGAGCGGGTATGATATGACCCTACCCAAGGATTGCAGGTGATATATGACTATTATGAGAGCGATGAAAATGAAGAGCTCGGTATTCAAGGGTACCAAATTATATGGGAGACTTTGGCAGAGAGGTATGATATATATGATTGCGTGATATATGCATTGATAGTAGGGGTGATGATTCTTGATTGCAAAGGTCATGGTTTCCAAATAGGCCAAGGAGAGATGCTCGGGGGGATGATCCAAGATGGGATATAATATGCATGGGTACCATGCCTATTAGGTATGTTGTACTTTCTATTGCATGATATTTCTTATAGGGGAGGATAGAGCTTGAGTTGTGGTGTTACTTTACTTACGATATGGGCTTGGGAGCACATAGTAGTGTTTCAGACATCAGTGGCATGACAGATGAGAGCGGGTGCTCTAAAAAGGAACATGTGGGAGATGTTAGTTATTGGATACATGGATTGGATACTTTGGTTAGTTTCATCTAGAGACCATACAAGGACTATGCTTTGTGGGTCAGTGAGGATGATCATCTACCATGGTACCGATAGTCTAGGTATCTTATCAAGCAAATAGTTAAAAGCCAACACATTATTGAGATGTATCTTCTGAAGAAGGTCAGATGGAATTTTAGGGAGAGGTAGGGTGCTCTCATGGGTATATATGAGTTTGCACGGTCATCTCAGGAGGCTCATCCATGGGGGCCACAAATTGTTGTGACTACAACTAAGTAGGAGATTTATTCCTTGCAACCATTAGATTTTGGGTTAGAGGGGAGGTGATGTAGATGTAGGTACCATACTAGAGTATAATTCCTATTGGTTGATTCATCAATCGGTACCACTGACATCTCTAGAGAAACTAGTGCCTATAGAGCACACACGTAGGGGACCGAGAGGCTAGAGAGGTGGAGGGAGAGGAGATGGAGGATGGGGAGGACACTAACATAGGAGGAGGAGAGATGGAGGATAGTGTCTAGTGAGACAATTACCACCCATCCGGGAGGAGGAGGAGGAGATTGACGATCATCATTTGGAGGTGAGGGTAGTGAAAAAGGTGGTAGTGTAGGAGGGGGAGAAGCATCCTAAAATTTCTACTTTAGAAGTGGCACACCTAGAGGTGGAGGTGATGGAGGTTGATGGGCATGTACTGGGGATACAATAGGAGCATGGAGAGTAGGTAGAGATGGATGAGGTAGAGAGAGTCCTCTAAGAGATGATTATCATGGGGATTGATGAGGAGTAGAGGAGCTGGGGGTTAGAGGAGATGAGAGGTCAGTAGAGAAAAGGATAGCCACACTGTAGGCTTGGGTTTAGGCCTTAGAGGTAGAGCTCAAGACTGTGACAATGGAGAGAGATGACTTTAAGTCTGGGAGGGACACCTTATAGAGCGAGAAAAAATTAGTTTTCATCAATCGAAAACAAATAGATCAATGGATGATTGAGTTTACAACTACTTGTAGTGGATCTATGGTGGATGTCACTTGGGAGTATGCTAGGGCCAACAGAGCCATGTAGCACTATAGGGATCTCTATGAGAGGGTGGTATCACTAGATAGGAGGGAGCCCACATTTTCATAGATTGATAGTGGTTCACAAGACAGGCCCTATAGCAGGACCCATTGTAGGAAATTTCAAAGTAGGACAAAGGGTGACACATCAGATGCAAGATGGGCCATGCTATATGACATGCTATCTACCATAGAGCATAGGCCCAAAGAATCACCATGTCAAGAGGATAGGGATGCCCCAGGGATAGGAGATTAGGGTAGCTCAGGATAGAGCATCTTTGAAATTATGTTATATGGACACTATATTTTTTGATTATCAAGCCCATGAGCTCCATTTTATTAGACATGATACATCATGACATTGTACCTATTACACAACTTGAGCAATATATATGATATGATTTTTGGCGGCAATTTATGGTATGTAGTGTTATACGATTATTCTTTATGTTTATGGTGATGTTACACTTTGTATGTCCATGATTTTATAATGTCTATTAATGCATTCTAGATAGTTGTGGGATGGTTTAACATGTGTTATGGTTATGAATTTATGATTATGCTATGAATTTTTATGTGTTTTATGATACATATGGATGATAAAATGTAGTATGGATGACGTAATTTGATAAATACAATGTGACATGTAAATGCATATAATGTTGATGCATTGGAATTCCTATATGATGATGTAAAATGTGATTATTGAGAATTTCTAATGTGAATTAAAAATGTTATGTATAATATGATATGCCATAGTGTTATTATTGGAATTCCATGTATCATGGTGTAATGCAATTTGATGTGATGTGATATGAAATGTAATGTTATGCAATGTGATAAATGGAAATGAACTATAATCATAATGGATAATGTAATGCAATGAAATGTTAACATAATATGGAGGATTTCTATTTTTTATTTTCTTATGCAAATATATGTAGCCTAATATGACAATGTTGTCTATGATCATATTTCTTTCTATGATGTTTTCTAACATGATCATATATGTAGGATATTTTTGTGTGTCACGAGACTCTATCAAGTTGTAGAAGAAAGAAAGGTTAATGTGGAAGAGATGGAATTTAGCATGAAAAAGGACAAAGAACATGGTTAGTTAGACGAGGAATGAAAAGGGACCAAATTTAATACTTTTATATTTATCATCATTGGGTGTTGATATTGTAACAAATGGAGCACAAGCTATTGCACAGGCGATTGCCATTGCACCAAAAGATCAACCTGTCAATGCCTAATATAGCCATTGGATTTATACAAGATCAAGATCAACAAGAGGCAGTTAAACCATGTCATGAATCCAAAGCACCACACTGTACTACACCTACCATTGAAAGAGGAGATGAAGGGTCACAACTTGCAAAAATCACCCCCAGCACAAGCGCAGGGCTTGAACCTATGACCTTAGCTGTGATACCAATTTTTGCATAGATGATTTCCATTGCACCAAAAGTTAGACCTATCAATGCCTGAGGAGGTTGGGGAGGAGACCGACATAGGATGAGGAGGGATGGAGGATAGTGGCCAGTGAGACAATTACCACTCATCTGGGAGGAGGAGGAGGAGAATGAGGAGCATCATTTGGAGGTGAGGGTAGTGAAAAAGGTGGCAGTGTAGGAGGGGGAGAAGCATCTTGAAATGCTGATTTAGAAGTGGCACACATAGAGGTGGAGGCAATGGATGTTGATGGGCATGGACTTGGGATACAAGAGGAGCATGGAGAGTAGGTAGAGATGGATGAGGTATAGAGAGTCCTCTAAGAGATGATTATCATGGGGATTGATGAGGAGTAGAGGAGGTGGGGGTTAGAGGAGATGAGAGGTCAGTAGATAAAAGGATAGCCACCCTACAAGATTGGGTTTAGGCCTTGGAGGTAGAGCTCAAGACTATGAAAATGGAGAGAGATGACTTTAAGGTCAAGAGGGACACCTATAGAGCGAGAAAAACTTAGTTTTCATCAATCGACAACAAACAAATTAATGGATGATTGAGTTTACAACTACATGCAATGGATCTATGGTGGATGTCCCTTGGGAGTATGCTAGGGCCAGTAGAGACATGCAACACTATAGGGATCTCTATGAGAGGGTGGTATCACTAGAGAGGAGGGAGCCCACATTTTCACATATTCACAGTGGTTCACAAGGCAGGCCCTATAGTAGGACCCATTGTAGGAAATTTCATAGTAGAATAGAGGGTGACACATCAGATGTGAGAAAGGCCATGCCATATGACATGCCATCTACCATAGAGCATAGGTCTTGAGAGTCACCATGTCGAGAAGATAGGGATTCCCCAGGGATAGGATATTAGGGTAGCTTAGGATAGAGCATCTTTGACATTATGTTATATGGACTCTATATTTTTTTATTATCAAGCCTATGAGCTCCATTTTATTAGACATGATACATGATAACATTGTACCTTTGACACAACTTGAGCGATATATATGATATTATTTTTTGTGGAAATTTATGGTATGCAGTGTTATATGATTATTCTTTATGTTTATGATGATGTTACACTTTGTATGTCCATGATTTTATAATGTCTATTAATGCATTCTAGATAGTTGTGTGATGGTTTAACATGTGTTATGGTTATGCATTTATGATTATGTTATTAAATTTTATGTGTTTTATGATACATATGGATGATAAAATGTAGTATGGTTGACATAATTTGATAAATACAATGTGGCATGTAAATGCATATAATATTGATGCAATGGAGTTTCTATATGATGATGTAAAATGTGATTATTGAGCATGTCTAATGTGAATTAAATTTTTTATGTATAATATGATATGCCATAGTGTTATTACTAGAATTCCATGTATCATGGTGTAATGCAATGTGATGTGATGTGATATGAAATGTAATGTTATGCAATGTGATATGAAATATAATGTTATGCAATGTGATAAATGGAAATGAACTATAATCATAATGGAAAATGTAATGCAATGAAATGTTAACATAATATGGAGGATTTCTATTTTGTATTTTCTTATGCAAATATATGTAGCTTAATATGAAAATGTTGTCTATGATCATAATTCTTTCTATGATGTTTTCTAACATGATCATATATGCAAGATATTTTTATGTGTCGCAGGACTCTTTCAAGTTGTAGACGAAAGAAAGGTTAATGCGGAAGAGATGGACATTAGCATGACAAAGGACAAAGAACATGGTCAGTTAGACGAGGGATGAAAAGGGACCAAATTTCATGCTTTTATATTTATCATCATTAGGTGTTGATATTGTCACAAATGGGCACAAGCTATTGCACAGGCCACTGCCATTGCACCAAAAGATTAGTCTGTCAATGCCTGATATAGCCGTTGGATTTATACAAAATCAAGATCTACAAGAGGCGATTAAACCATGTCATGAATCCCAAGCATCAAACTATACTACACCTACCATAGGAAGAGGAGACCAAGGGTCCAAACTTGCCAAAATCACCCCCAGTGCAAGCAGGGCTTGAACTTGTGACCTTAGCTCTGATACCAATTTTTGCATTGGCGATTTCCATTGCACCAAAAGATTGACTTGTCAATGCCTGATATAGCTATTGAATTTATACAATATCAAGATCAATAGGAGGTGGTTAATCCATGTTATGAATCCCAAGTGCCACATTGGACTATGCCTACCATAGGAAGAGGAGACCAAGGGTCACACCTTGCAACACAAACACCGTGGTATGACATAGACTAGGGTGTGTAAGGTGACCATTCATGAGAGACAAGAAATCAAAAGACAATGCCGAAACATAAGGAATGAACCAACTCATACTAGGGACCCAATCATCCTTGTCTTTTTTCCAAGAAAAATCATAGATAACAAGAAAAGGAAAGAGTTCATGATCCATCATCGTTCCTCTAAATCCTTTAATAAAACATCCTTGAGGTAACTAGTAACATGACCCAGAACCAATAAAAAAGATAAGACAAATCCAAACCCACCAAGTGTTTGCCAAAGATATAGTGTTTTCCAATAATATTGATAAGATTCCTTGATGTGATTGATTACGTTGACCAAGATGACAAAATTTGATTGATAAGTTGACAAGGCTTGATTGATAAGTTGACAAATTTTGACCAATTTATTTGATTGATTGTGCCTAGTTTCAAGAAAGACACATCCTAATTGAGGCAAGATTAATTGATTGAAATGACAAGATTGATTGATCTGATAAAGGGGGATTGATATGACCGATCACAATGATGATGCATAATTTCAAGAAAGATATGACCAAGTGAGAATTTGTTGATGAAGCACCTAACTACAAGAAAGATGCAGCTTGCATAAGGTGAATGACAAGAATGACCAAAGACAAAATCCTAATCTCAGGAAGGATGCATCCTGATAAAAGACAAGTGATAAGCCTAAATGAGACAAATGACATAATTCCCCATTCGTATAATGAATTGATAAATTGGTTTATGATAAGATGATTGATTGATTGAAGATGAAATATTTTCTTGATATGTTTTTCTATTGATTCATGATTTGGTTTTAACGATGATTTTCTTGTGGTCAGAGAAAAAAACCAGACACGAAAAACCCTAAAGGATTGGCCTAGGGCCTTGGGGGCTCATTGATTGATGGCCTTGCCTATGCTATACATGTAGAGACCTCATAGTTCAGCATGACTTGACTTTGTTTTAATTGAGAAAAGACTAAGTCATGATTTTATTAGGAAAAACATAAAATGACTAACCTAATGTCTCAGACACTCATTTAAGATGAGCCTTTCCTACGTAGAAAATGATTAGAGACAATGTAGTTTGACCACTCTAACACAAACATAATCAAACTCAGACAAAATCTATTTTTGGTGTTTTGAATTTTTTTGATGTTTTTGGTTTTTTTGAACATTTTATTATTTTTTTGGATTTTGAAGATTTTTATGATTTTTAAAGGCTAATACTATGCATTATTTCCGAAGAAGACACAAGTCAAGGAGTTTACCATAGTCCGGTATAGGACCAATTTATTATGGGTGAGGGGAAGTGATAGATTAATGCAAAGGATGCTCATGAGAGTGAAGGAGACTAGATGCCGGTGGTTCTCAAGCCATGAGAAGGATGTCAAATATTTATTATGGATGATATGGGCAAATGGATGAGCAACGAATGGAAGACCAAGTAGAGTGATAGTAGATAGAGGAGCATAGATTGACTACCATGGTACCTATCCAAAGCATCACAAAAGTGGTTTTCACTTTTGGACGAATTATTTCTCTTTACTATTTTTTCATTTTTTCATTTTTTTTGCTATTGTCACCAAGACATGTTTTTCTAGGTTTTCATTAGAGTGACCATTTTTTTTTTATGTTTCATTTTATTTTGTATTTTTGGCTTTTTGAAGGGATACCTTGAGAATTAAGTGTAATACTTGTGAAGGTGCATGATTTTGATAGGTTCAAACAATGATTCACCTTCAAAAGTAGAGAGATGGTAAGCATTAGATCCATATGTTGTTGTGATGATATATGAGCCCAACCAATTAGGTTCAAAATTCCCGAGATTTTCTTGATTTTCTTGATTCTTCATATTCTCTTTCAAGACTAAGTCACCAATATCAAAACTTCTAGGTCAGACCTTCTTATTGTAACTTCATCGAAAGTGATTCTGATATGCTTGAAATTGTGTCAAATCATTTTGTCTCTTTTTATCCAGTAAATCTAGCTCATGTATATGAGATACATAATATCCTTCATGGTCAATCAATCCTTGCATAGATACTCTTAGGGAGGGTAACTTGACCTCAATAGGAAGTATTTCATCACACCAAGAGACAAGGGAGTATGGAGTGGCTCTTGTAGGGGTGTGAGCACTAGTATGGTAGGACCATAAAGCAATATTGAGTTGGAAGTACCAATCACAACCAACGTCATTGACAACCTTCTTTAAGATTTTAAGAATAGTCTTATTAGATGACTTAGCTTGTCCATTACCCAAGGGATAGTATGGGGTAGCAAAGTGGTGTTGGATATTAGACTTTTCACAAAGCTCACATACATATTGATTCTTAAAAGGGTGACCATTATTTGTAATGATAGACTATGGGATACCATAGTGACATATAATGTAATTCAGGATGAGCTTGGCTATCTACTTTCTAGTTAAGTAGGTCATTGGGATGGATTCAATCCATTTTATATAGTATTTTGTGGCAACAAGGATTAATTTATTTCCATTGGTAGAAGTGGAATGAATCTTTCCTATGAGGTTGAGTCCCCATTGGGAAAAGTTCCATGGTGATGTGAGCGGTTGTAGTTCTTATGCTAGCACACATATAAGATCTTTGTTAATCTAACACTAGTGAAATTTCTTCACAAAGAGATAGGAATCAAATTCCATTGTAGGCTAATAATATCCTCATAAGTTTTTGGCTAAATTAGGACCAACAGAGTGAGCTCCAAATATACCATGATGTACCTCGTGTAATTTTTTTTATGCTTCATTTGAGTTGAGACATCAAAGGAGGGTGCTATCTAGGCTGTGACAGTAAAGGGTATCTTTGATGATGGAATATTTAGAGGGTTCTTGGATAAAGGTTTTGTTTTGGTTGGAGGACAAGTCAGGAGGGATAATTTAGTCATGTAAATAAGAATAGATTTCTTTGTACAAAGGATATTCGAGACCAACAAGTTCACACACAAGTTTAGTTTTGGGGACATTGAACATAGGGATGAACAGTTGTTCCACAAAGAACTCCCATTGTGATGCATTATTAGTAATATCCAAGAGAGATCCAATTGTATCCATTGTGTTAGTTTCTTTATTCTGGATTCTTAGTATCTACTCAAAGGTGATGTCATCAAAGTATAGTATGAAAATATCAACCATGTGCTTGTAGTGCATCAGTTTTTCATCTCTATTATCATAATCATAATTGAATTGCTTAATCACTAACTGAGAATCACCATAAACTTGAAGATCCTTCATTTTCCATTTTATTGTTATCTGGAGTCCTATCAACAATGATTCATACTTTGATATGTTATTAGTGCATGGAAATTCTATTCAAAATGACTTTGGAATGGAATCTCCTTGAGGTGTGATGAAGAAAATTTTAAACCATTACTAGTGTAAGACCCATTGAAGTGCAACTTCCATGTTGTTGGTGTGTCTATGAAAATGATTGATTCATCTAGAAAATCATATATCAAAGGATTATTTTCGTTTATTGGTGCATCTATGAGTTGATCAAATATCACTTGTCCTTTTATTGCTTTCCGGTCAACATACTCAATGTCATATTCACTTAAGATCATAACCCACTTACCTAGTCTTCCTATCAGAGCTGCTTTACTGAGAAATTTTAGAGGATCAATTTTAGCAAATAGTTTTGTCTTGTGATTCAACATGTAATGTCTCAACATTTGTGCTAAAAAATACAACTATTAGATATTCTCACTCAATAGGGCTATATTTTAACTCATATCTGATTAGGGTGTGACTGATATAGCAGATTGCTCGTTCTTTTCCATCATTGTCATTTTGTGCTAATAGTGCCCTTAGTTTTGATGTAGTTGTTGTCACATACAATATCAAATGTCTTTCATCAATTGCAAGCTTAAGAACTAATAGATTCAATAGATAATTCTTGATCTAATCAAATGATTCTCCACACTTCTCTATCCAATTAAATGGAATTCCTTTATGCAACAACTATTGAAATGGATGAATCATGTCTGCAAGTTGAGAAATGAACCTATGGATTGATTGCAATATTTCTTGTAATATCCTTAACTGACTGATATTGGTTGGAAATGGAATGTCCAAGATATATTTTAATTTGGAAGGATCAACTTTCTTCCCTCTACGAGAGATAATATATCCTAAAAGTTTGTCTGATTGGACCCAAAAAACACATTTGTTTTGATTTAAACATGTTGTGCATTTTTGCTCACACGTCCCACTAAACGTGGGGACCCTCTCTTAGACTGCCCTTTTGGCCTATTTATGTGGCTTTCCCCCTTTTTGTGCTTATCATTGAACATCTTGGGGTTTTGGTCTTTGGTGCTTTCCTTTTTTGTGGGTGCCTTTGTGTTGAGTTCCTGGTTGTTTTGGATTCTTGTGGATGTCCTCTCTAGGGTGGTCTTCTTTTGCCTTTTGTTTTCTCCCTTGGTGTTTTTGTTTGGGTCCTAAGGGTTGAGGGTTGGTTTCCTCCCTTAGGTTTTCCTTGTTTGCCTTGTTTCCTTTTGTTCTACCAGAGGTAGAACTGAGATGGGACATAACTTTGAAATTTCATCAAGTTCTTAGTTTTGTTCCCATTCCTTTCCTAGCTCCGCTTCCCCCTCTTTTTCTTTCTTCTTCGTTTTGTTCATTTTTTTCCTAAGGGTCACTTTCCTCCCTTATTTTTTTCTTTGCTTTGAGTTTTCCTCCTTTTGCTGGAGGTGGAGCCAGGATGGGACTTAACTCTGAACTTTCACTAAGTTCTTGATTCAGTTTCCATTCCCATCTGGCTCCGCCTCTTGTGGTCTTTTTCTTCTTATTGCTTTGTTTGTTTTTGGCCTAAGGGTTGGTTCCCTCCCTTACATTCTCCTCAGCTTGTGTGTTTTTGTCATTTTTTTGTAGATGGATTTGGGATGGAACTTTACTCTAAACTTCAACCAAGTTCATATTTCGGTTTTTGTTCCCATTCTAGCTCCGCTTCCCGTGTCTTTGTTGTTTCACTATGTTCAGCCTTTGGGTTGGTTTCTTTCCCTTGGGTCCACTCCAACCTTGCTTTCTTTCACTGGAGCCAGGACCGATATGGAACCTAACCCTAAACTTTCACAAAGTTCACGGTTCGGTTCCCACTCCCGCTCCACCTCCGCCCCCGCCAGGGTTAGTTTTGTCTCCACCTCCGCTTGCTTTCCTCTCCATTCTCGTTTTGTCTTTGCCCCTGCTGGGGTTGGGTCTGTCTCTGCCTCCGCCTATCTTCCTCCATTTCCCATCTGGTTTTGTCTTTTCCTCCGCCCTGACATGTTTTGTCTCTATATTCCTATCTTTCTCATGTTTTCGCCTCCGCTTGTCTTTGGCCCTACTTTCACCTGGGTTTGTGCATGATTTTCTTTCCTTAGAAACTCAAGAGGACCTTCTTGGATTTTGATGATGTATTGAGCATTAATGGTGGTCATTTTGAATGTAGATTGGATCAAGTTGGGGTTGTTGGGTGTATTTTGAGGATTTTGTGTGATTTGTGGGTGCAGTCAAGTGCACTTTGCGGCTGCTATAGAATGAAACCCATCCCAACATGCAAGGTCAATTTGGTTGGTGGCCATTAATGGTGGATAGATGAGATATGAATGGGCTCAACCTAGTTTTGTTCGATCTGATCGAGGGCTTGTGTTTTCGCATGCGTGGCTCTTCGCGTGAGTGACATATTTTTGGTGGGAATGGCTCGAGGTTCCTTAACCTGTCTTTGTGCAATCCCATATTGATCTAATGGGGGTCCTTGGACCATTCATTTCTGGATGATGAGTTATTGTTGGCTGTCATGGCTGATTTGGTTGGTGGTTGAGCTTCTTTGTAACCCTAGCTCTAGTTCACCTGGTCATTTTTCTATAAGTATGGCACTTTGTCTCATTTAAAAAGGTTTGGTGGAGTTTTGAGATCAGTAGGAATTGGCTTGATTCAGTTCAGATTGGTTGACTAAGTCAAAAGAGTTGTAAACAATAGATTTAGTAGTAGAGTAGCATGTTAGAAGATTAGAGGTTAGTTTTTCACATTTCAAGCAACTGTTGTAATAGATTGGAGTTGTTTCTAATGTGATGATTTAATAAAAATTGAATACATTGCGTTATGACTAGTGCCTTCTCTTGTATTGAATAATCTTGCATGGTTCTTGTTCTATCTTTCAAATCCCTTGGATATGTTTGAATGTATCTTAGGTTTAGTTAGTAATGCTTATGATTTCATGTTTGGACTATTATAAAAATCCCTCGTTCATACATTGGGAAACTTCTTGATTGTGGGAGTGTTGTGCAAGGTCAACCTGTACCTCATGTTCATGTGATTAGTTCAACTGTAGACATTAATCCAGCCTTATTGAATGAATGCCTATGGCCTGAAAATGTTTAACACCTTAGAAGATTGTACTGTTTTATGCAAGATTGTAGGTATAGCCTAGGTTGAATAGAAATTAGTTTAATGGATTGGTCCATTCCAAGTATTTCATCATTTTCAGGGTTAATATTATAAGTAGTGTTAACATTAGGACTTTTGAAACCCTCATCTTTATTTGTTTTTGTATTATATGGTTAGAACTAGAAGATAAAGCACCACTATATCTTAAAATCTTATGAGTTTAGAGCTTCCAGTATTTGTGCATAAGACCCCATGTGATTACTAGCATTTTCACATTTTATCATTGAGTTTTTTCTACTGCATTTTCATTACCTGACACCCGTGAGACCTTGGAGTTATCTCTTTGTTCATAGAGACCAACCTTTCAAGAGATATAGGATAACTTTTATTTTGTCTGGGTTGTTGATGTGCAGAAACACCAAACAATAGGATTGGCACTAGAAGGAGGGTTGTGAACAAGCAAGCTAGAGAATTTTCTAAATGTCATTTCTCCTAAGAGGCTTTGAAGGAGAACCAAATATTTTCTAGAAGAAGAAGAGGAAGAGTTTTAAGAACTGCCACCTACAACTAGGTCAAGAAGGACAAGAAGAAGGGAGGAACCATCATCCAATCCATCATTTCCACCATCCTCACCTCCATCCACTTCATTTTCATATGATTCTAAGATTGGTTCTATTCCACAACCCCAACCAGTCATCCATCGACCATTACCACCTCCACCAATGGTTTTCTTCACAAATAAGCCATCACCTCTGACATTCAACAACTACAATGTTATGCCCAAGAACCTTGAGAATTTTTTCTCTAAGTTTCATATGAATTACCTAAATAGGACAGGAAAAGAGCACATTAGTATCTTTTTGAATTTTCTGAGAGATAGAGGGATTAATCATGAGGATGTTGCATGCAAAATTTTCCCCTATTCTCTAGGAGAGGCCTTTTATTGGTATAACCATTTACCTCTTGCATCCATCTCTAACTAGGTTGAGCTTGAGGCTGCATTCCTACTAAAATTTAAGATTCCCATTAGTGCTAATGAGCTATATATGCAGTTTACTAGGGTAAAAAGAGAGGTTAATGAGCCTATAAGATCATTCAAAAATAGGTTCCACTAAGCATACACTAGAATTCAAGAACCTTATGCTAGAAATGAGGAAACTTCCCTAGAGGTCTACTTTGAAGCCCTTGATAATCTTACCTCCACCTTCCTTAAGTGGAGAACTAATTTCACAACTACCTTTCTCACTGCATATACAAAGGTTGTTAAGGTCAGTATAGACTTGAGACAACACTTTTCGGGACCTCTTCCATCTCTGGGACCTACTGCTCACCCAAGCCAAGTCCAATCTCTCAATCAGGCTCTGACCAATCACATGCCTATCATGAATCCTATTCCATAGTTGCCTCTGGTCTCTCACTCGAGTCATCCAATAAACTAGTTCCAACCACTACCCAGTTTTCCCCAGCAAAATGCTAACCATCCCCTCCATTCATAGTCACAAGCTATTTTCCCTACATGTTTATAGAACTCAAAAGTTTAGAATCAATCTAGTTGTTCTGGAGGAGTGTTAGGATACTCCCCAAAAACTGTGAATCTAGTCTCTTACAATAATCCTAATAAAGAAAGGTTAGATGAGCTAACTTAGCAATTGAAGAAGCTGAAAATGGAGGTAACCTATTTGAGGAACTAAAACAATAAAGTCCAAGATAATCAAAAGAGCATGCAATCAAGTTATAATAGAGGGAAACACTATGACAAAAAATTAGAACTCTGAAAGAGGACAAGGTTTTGGTAAGAAATTTGATAGAAGTCAACAAGGTGGACAAGGATTTGAAAGAAGATAGGCACCTAGGAACAATAGGTCATGGAGCACTTGGCCTAACAATGGAGGAGTCCCAATTCCACTAGACCAACCTTCCAATCTAGAGAAACCTCCAGGTGGTATGTACCTAGAAGAATCCGCTTTGTCTAGATGGTGTAAGCTTAATAAGACAAGTCAGCACTCTAAGCTTGACTACCCTAAATTTCAAACTGCTGCTTCCATTTTTCAATAGGAAGTTGAAAACAAGTCCACTGGCCAAGAATTGGTGCCCTCAAATCCCTATGATTCCCTAGCTTTGGTGTTGAATCATGCTCCATTCCCAAGGGATGAGGAGAATGAACCAGAAGAGGAATCAAGTAGCCAAAATGGAGAGGCTAAACAAGTGCTCAATGAAGATGAAATCTGTCAATTGTTTGATGAAGAAACTAAGAACGAAAATGGCCTATTGGATGAAGGAGAGGTTGATGTTGAAGAAGTGTAGATGTTTCAGTAGCCTATCAGGAAGTATGATCTAAGGAGCAAGCCCCATATGAATCCACAAGCTGGAGGACCATTTACTATATTTTCCCCTCCACACAATTTACTACTCCACTAGATCCACATGCCAATAATAATCCATCCTACCCTTAGGTGCCAAAACAATACCTCACAAAAGGACAATGAGATGTTTCCAAAGGAAACAATGTTGATGCAAAAAATGATAGGAAGACTGGTCAATCTAAGGAGGTCCACACTAACATGAATGTGGAACAATTGGGAGAATATGTCACCGAGGAACTCTGAAAGGTGAAGGTGAGTCCTTTTTCTTTTGAGTTATTAAGAGTTATTGAAATTAAAAATGTAGTCCTAGGGTCCTTTAGTTCAAGTATAGAAACACTAGGAGTAGAAACCAATGAGGCAATTTCAAGGCCTCCTTTTTCACAAAAACCCAAAGGTCCTAGTCAATTACAACCCAGGGATAGGGGTAAAGAAAAATATAAGGGTCAAGTTGCACAAGCTGACTCATAGTTGAATTTATTCCAAGGAAAAATGGAAACCCCTCCTTTTCTAATTTCTATTCGTATATTTGGTAAAAATATGCACAATTGTTTGTTGGATTTAGGGGCATCCACGAATGTTATGCCATTTTTTTATCTGAAGGGCTCTTGGTATTACCCCTGTAGCCTCTCGAAAGAATGTCACCAAATTGGACCAAATAGAGGTGAATATAGTAGGAGAACTAAACTTGATTCCCATGCAAGTTTCTTCAGATCCTAGAGTGCAACAAGTGCTTAATATTCAAGTATCTGACATTCCTGACACTTATGGTCTGATCTTGGGGAGAGATTTTACCAAGGCACTAAATGGATACACCTCCATGGATCATTCTCACATGTGGCTCCCCTAGAAAGGAGTCCCAAATCAGATCATATTTGAGAGAGAACCTAGAGTGAAGTATTTCATTACTGAGTATCATAATACTTCAAATGAGATACTAGTTTAAAAAGTCAATATGTGAAACTATGTCCTAGCCTCCCCTACTTTAGACATAGAAGCAATCTTGGTGTTCCAGGGCTCTTCTAGTGAATCCACGTCAGAATCCAACAACTCCAAAGTGCAATTTGAACAAACAAAAGAATGTGTTGATAAGGCATATAGACAACTCAGTTTGTTGGATAACTTCTAGGAGTTTATCCAGAAATGTGTACAAGATCAGATTCAACTGGGTAGAAATATGAACTTCAAAGAATTTCTATTCCTAATTGGTGTAGAGTCCACGATGCTCCTTATTCTGAATTGGAATTTTGTTTGTGTCAAACTGCAGTAAAACAAATACAAAGGCACAATAATACAACCCCAACAATTGAGTTAAAAAGACAAAGAATTCAAAATTGTCAAAAAGGGAAAGATCCAATACCTTTTGAAGAGCCTTCAGGTGATAGTAAAGATAAGGGTATCTCAAGAAAAGTAGGAGCTAATTATTTCTAGATATTAAGGTTTCATGGATCCAAATCCAAGCAAGGTGTTGGAGCAGTGCTTGAACTGATCAGTCATAAAGGTAAAACCTATTTTTCTACTCACAGACTCCAATTCCAATGCACTAACAATGTATCTGAGTATGAAGCTCTATTTCATGGGATACTGATGGCATTGAGAAAGAAAGTTAAAATTCTACAAGTGTTTGGAGATTCTGAGCTAGTGGTCAGGCAAGTAAGGAAATAATACTCATGTCATGATAGAAGGATGGCTAATTATAGACACAAAATATGGGATTTTATTGAAGGATTTGATGCCTTCAACATTCAGCTGATACCTCAAAGTAATAATCAAACTACTGATTCTTTGGCACAAGAAGCAAGTACACTGTAACCCTTATCACTTTCAGGATTAAATAAGTTCACTATGGAACTTGTTCCAATACCTCCAGTGCCTAACAATGTCACTAATTTTCAGGTATTTGAAGATGATAAGAATATTCTTGATTTTATGACTAGTTGTGATGTGTTTTCTTTTAAAGTAATTGATGAGGTTGAACCTTGAGAGGCTCAAATACACCTAGAAGGGGTCCTCAATCTAAAAACTAATACCATCCCAAGAGGCATGGTGCAATTGGAAAGGATCTTTGATCTGGATAGGATAAGAGATCAAGAGCATAAAATGAAAAGGGAATCCCTAAACTGTCAATGTGAAACATACAATATGGGGACCCAAATTGATGTCAAGAATGTCTTTATTGGTAAGGTGTGCACTCTAGAGGAAAGGAATTATTGATTCCTTGCATGCATATCAAGATGTGATAGCCTGGACTTATGATGACTTGAGGACATATGACACTTCGATCATTACACATACTATCCCCCTCAAGTCAAATGTTAAGCCATTAAGGAAAAGGCAAAGACCAATTAATATTTTTCTAGAGCTCATCATTGAGAAGGAAGTGTAGAAGCTACTCTCAGCACAAATCATATTCCTAGTAAGACATTCAACATGGGTTGCAAACTTGGTTCTAGTCAAGAAGAAAAATGGAGAAACCAGGCTGTGTAATGATTTCAAGAACCTGAAAATAGCATTAGAAAAGGATAATTATCCAATCCATTCACTCGATGAGGTGCTTCAGGTTGTCAATGGATCCCAGATGATGTCATTTTTGGATGGGTACTCTAGATACAATCAATTCATGGTCCAATATGAGGATAGGCACAAGACTGCCTTCAATACAAAATGGGGAACCTTTGCTTACCAAAGAATTCCCTTTGGATTAATCAATGTTGGAGCTACATTACAAAGAGCTATGGATATTTCCTTCAAGGACATCATGGGCAAGTGCATAATCATCTACATGGATGATTTGACAGTCTTTTCCAAGAGGAGAAGTGATCATGTTGCATATTTATGCAAAGTACTCCAAAAGTGCAGGGAATTTGGTATTTCACTTAATCCAAAGAAGTGCATCTTTGGAGTCACTGAGGGAAAGTTATTAGGACATGTTATTTTAGAACAAGGTATTGCCATTGATCCTAAAAAAGTGGAGGCTATACTGAAAATTCAACCCCCTGCAAGCAAGAAAGAAATGAAGTCATTCTTTGGAAAATTTAACTTTGTTAAAAAATTTATCATGGGATTTGCAAAAATAATCAAGCCATTGAATGCCATGTTGAAGCAAGAAGCAAAGGTGGAATGGGATATAGAGGATAAGGAAGCATTTGAAAAAATAAAGAGAGCTATTGTTCAGGCCCCTATTTTGGTAAGTCCTGATTATGCTAAGCCATTCTACATCTATTCATTTGCTTCTGATCACTCCTGTGCGGGCTTGTTGACACAAAATTCTGATCAAGGGCATGAACATCCCATTTCATTGATGAGTGCAAATTTGAAGGATGTCGAGATGAGGTATCCTAATGTTGAAAAGTAGGCTTATGCCTTGATCCAAACTATGAAGAATTTTAGGCATGATATACTGAGAAACAAGGTCTTTGCTATAGTCCCTGATCCTGTAGTCAAGTTGTTATTGATGCAAAATGAGTTTGGTGAATGTAGAGCCAAATGGGTAACTATATTACAAGAATATGATATTGAAGTTTAGCCCATAAAGTTGGTAAGAGGGTAGGGACTAACCAAGACAATGGCAGAAATGGGTCCCAACCTTGTATCCTAACATTATAATCTTGAGGATGTTTCACCGAGGGACTGGTATGATGACATTATCTACTACTTGTTGAATCAACAATATCCCAATCACCTTAATTTGGTATAAAAGAGAGAACTACGTTTGAAGAGTGGAAATTTTATGATGAAGGGAGTTGTCTTATACAAGAGAAATCATGAAGGTGTCTACCTAAGATGCCTAGGGAAAGACGAGGCAGGGAGAGTAATGACTGAATTTCATGATAAATATGGCACAGGCCATGGTTCGACACCTTCCACTGCAAATCAGATCCTAAGGGTAGGCTATTAAATTCCCACCTTTTTCAAGGACACACATCAGTACGTGATAACTTGCCATGTGTGTCAAACTATAGCAAGAAGGGAGAGGTATGCAACTCTTCACTTCAGAATGTCATAGAGGTAAGACCATTTTCACTATGGGGAATGGACTTCATAGGTCCAATCAACCCATCTTCATCTGTAGGCCACAGGTATATTCTTACAATAACTGACTATTTTACTAGATGGACTGATGCTCTTGCTTGCAAACAATGCACTTCTAAAGTAGTAATCAATTTCATGGAATCAGGTATCATTAACCACTTTGGTTGTCCATTTGCTGTAGTTTGTGACAATGGGCCTGAATTTGCATCATTAAAGTTTTCTAATTGGGCTTATGATCATGGAATTTCCATAAAATTTGCATCCAATTACTATCCACAAGGGAATGGTTTGGCCGAGTCTTCCAATAAAAACCTATTGAAAGTCATCCAAAAACTACTAGAGAAGAACCCCAAGGATTGGCATACCCAACTCAAATTTTCTCTTTCGACAGACCGTACTAGACAAAAGACATCCTTAGGAACCTCTTCTTATCACTTGTTGTATGGATTGGAACCTATCTTTCCCATCCAACTGAAGATCCTTACCCTACAATTCATCAATGAATATTATGATGGAGAGGATAAGCATGAAGCCCGTTTAACTGAATTGTTACAGCTTGAGGAGACAAGAGATGAAGCCCTAGAAAAATTTGTCATACATCAAGGTATAGTGAAAATATGGTTTGATAGGAGAGCCAAGGTGAAAGCCTTTATAATCTTTGACTTGGTTCTCTACTGAGATAAATCCCATGACAAAAATGGGAGCATAGAAAATTTGACAAAATTTGGCTTGGCCCTTATCAGATTGTAGAGATTCTGGGAGATAATGCCTTTTGTTTGAAAACCCTCACTGGAGGAGATATCCCATTACTTGTCAATGGGTAGTATTTGAAGCATTATTTTCAGTCTTGAGTTGTTCTCAAATTTTTCCTTGTACATAATTAGATTAGGTTTCCTTTCTGTTGTTTTTCTTTTGGGTTTCTTTTGGTTTTTTTGTGCTCGTATGTTGCTCTGGTTTTGATTTTTTTGGTTTGCTTGGGTTGTATTTCCCTGTTTCTTTTCTTTGGGGTTGTCCTAATTTCCTTTGGGCTTGTTGCATCTATACAACTAGTTGCTTCTCTGGGTCTACTATGAGATTTATTTTACAAATTCTTATCATCTTTTTGCAGTCATTCAAACTAGTAGATTTCCTTCATCTGATGTTGCATGGGTTGGGAATTAGTGTCAGTAGAGTAGGTTGAACTCTAGAGTATATTTGGGTCTTATATATTCACACAAATATTAAGATTTCCAAGGTTGCATATGGTCTTTAGGAGGTCTAACTAGGTGAAAAGTAAAGCTTTAAAAAAAAATCTGAAAAGAGAATAAAAAAAAGAAAATAAAATATTGAAAATAAAAAATGTTCACCTCTTCAAGGGTATCCTAGTATGTCTACCGGGGCTATGGATGCCTTGTTGGGAGTAGAGCTATGCTAGGGATGGCCACAATGATAACCTCACTGGGCCTATCGATGCCTGACTGGTAGTGATGCTCTATCCAGGTTGCTTTTGGAGTTAGGATCCTTAGGTAGCTCTATCAGACTGAGTTTGGTCCCTGTTGCAACTTAGGAAAGGGAAATGAATGCATATGCACACACTTTGACCATGGTATATGAAAGGTTGGCTTGTTAGTGATTTCTGAAACCTTGTCTAGATTTAACTTGATGTTTGGATGGAAATTAGAGATTCTGAGTTCATGATGCCAATTTTTCATCAAAACTCTCTAGAGCATTTCCCCAGCAGAGTCACCATTTGTTGTGCAGTTTTGTACACACGCTCCACTGAAAGTGGGGACCCTCTCTTGGCCTACCATTTTGGCCTATTTTTGTGGCTTGCCCACTCTTTGTGCTTATCTTTTAACATCTTGGGGTTTTGTTCTTTGGTTCTTTCCTTTTTTGTGGGTGCCTTCATGTTGAGTTCCAGGTGGTTTTGGGGTCTTGCAGATGTCCTCTCTAGGGTGGTCTTCTTTTGCATTTTTTTTTCTCCCTTGGTGTTTTTGTTTGGTTCCTAAGGGTTGGTTTCTTCCCTTAGGTTTTCCTTGTTTTCCTTGTTTCCTTTTTTTCTGTCAGAGGCGGAACCGGTATGGAACATAACTTTGAACTTTCATAAAGTTCTCAGTTCTATTCCCATTCCCGTTTTAGCTCCACTTCCCCCTCTTTTTCTTTCTACTTTGTTTTGTTCATTTATGTCGTAAGGGTCACTTTCCTCCCTTAGTTTTTTTGTTGCTTCACTTTTTCCTTCTCTTGTCAGAGGCAGAGCTGAGATGGGACTTAACTCCGAACTTTCACTAATTTCTCGATTTGGTTTCCATTCCCATCTAGCTCCGCCTCCTGCGGTCTTTTTTTTCTTGTTGCTTTGTCCGTTTTTGGCCTAAGGGTTAGTTCCCTCCCTTTCGTTTTCCTTAGCTTTTGTATTTCTATCATTTTTCAGAGAAAAAACCAGGATGGAACTTAACTCGAAACTTTGGCCAAGTTCATGGTTCGGTTTCTATTTCCGTTCTAGCTCCACTTCCTGTGTCTTTGTTGTTTCATTGTGTTTGGCCTTTGGGTTGGTTTCTTTCCCTTGGGTCCACTTTGGTCTTCCTTGCTTTCACTAGAGCTAGGACCAGGATGGAACCTAACTTTAAAATTTCACAAAGTTCATGGTTCAATTGCCATTCTCGTTTCACCTCTACCCCCACCAGGGTCAGTTTTGTCTCTGCCTCTGCCTACTTTCCCCTTCATTCTCAGTCCATCTCTACCCCCGTTGGGATTGGTTCTATCTTTGCCTCCTCTTTTCTTCCTCCCTTTCTCATCTTTATTTTATCTCCACCTCTGCCCCCACCTGTTTTGTGTCTATGTTCCTGTCTTTCTTGTGGCTCCACCTCCGCCTGTCTTTGACCTCACTTTTGCTTGGGTTTATGTGTGATTTTCTTGGCTTAGGAACTCTAGTGGACTTTCTTATATTTGGATGATTTATTGATCATTAATGGTGGCTCATTTGAATGTAGGTTGGATCGAGTTGGGGCTGCTAGGTGTACTTTGAGGATTCGACATGATTTGCAAGTATAGTCAATTGCACTTTGTGGCTATTATTGAATGAAATCCATCCCCACATGCAAGGTTGATTTGGTTGGTGGCCATTAATGGTAGGGAGATGTCACTTGAAGGGGCTCAACTTGGTTTTTTTTTATCCGAGATGTTCATTTTCAAAAACTCATATCCGATCGAGGGGTTGTGTTGGAGCAGGTTTTTTCACATGTGTTGTTCATGTAGGTGACTTATTTTTGGTGTGCGTGGCTTGAGGTGCCTTACCCTGAATTTGTGTGATCCCAGATCAATTTGATGGGGGTCCTTGGTGCATTCATTGCTAGAAAATGAGTTATTGTTGGCTTTTGGGGCTGATTTTGTTGGTGGTCAAGCTTCTTTGTAACCCTAGCTCTGGTTCACGTGGGCGTTTTTCTATAAGTATGGCAGTTTGCCTCATTTGAAAAGGTTCTGGTGGAGTTTTGAGATCATAGGAATTGGATAGGCTCGGTTTAGATTGGCTGACTAAGTCAAAAGACTTGTAAACAATATATTTAGGAGTAGAGTAGCATGTTAGAAGATTAGAAGTTAATTTTTCACATTTCAAGCAAGTGTTGTAATAGACTGGAGTTGTTGCTAATGTGATGATTTAATAAAAAGTGCAAACATTGTGTTATAACTAGTGCCTTCTCTTGCATTGAATAATCTTGCATGGTTCTTGTTCCATCTTTTGAATCACTTGGATATGTTTGAAATTATGTTAGGTTTAGTTAGTAATGATTGTGATTTAATGTTTGGAGTGTTGTAGCAATCCCTGGTTCATACGTTGGGTAGCTTCTTGATTGTGGGAATGTTGTGCAAGGTCAACATGTACCTCATTTTCATGTGCTTAGCTCAACTATATACATTCATTCAGCCTTATTGAATGAATTCCTACAGCTTGAAAATCTTTAACACCTTATAAGATTGCATTGTTTCCTACAAGATTGCAGGTATAGCTTGGGTCGAACAAAAATTAGTTTAAGGGTTTGGTCCATTCCAAGTATTTCATCTTTTGCAAGGTTAATCTTAGAAGTAGTGTAAACATTAGGACTTTTGAAACCCTCATCTTTTGTTGTTTCTTTATTATATGGTTAGAAATAGAAGATAAAGCATCACTATATCTTAAAATCTGATGAGTTTAGAGCTTTGAGTATTTTTGCATAAGACCCTTGTGATTACCAGCATTTTCACATTTATCACTGAGTTTTTTCTACTACATTGTCATGACCTGAAACCCATGAAACCTTGGGGTTATCCCTTTGTCCATAGAGATCAACCTTTCAAGAGAGATAGGATAAATTGTATTCTGTCTGAGTTGTTGCTATGTAGAAACACCAAACAACAAACCTGAGTTGATATTTTCAAGTCATGTGAAAATATTGTCCAGGACTGCTCGGTGACCATTTTGTTCTAGATATTTTGAGAGAATTTCATCAACATAATCCTTCATAATTACTTGCATATAATCATGAAAAATGGTAGTCATGGATCTCTGGTATGTAGCTCCAACATTTATAAGTCCAAATGGCATGATGTTCCAACAAAAATTTCCCCAAGTGTATGTGAAGGTTTTCTTCGGTTGATCTTCAGGAGAAATTCTTATCTGGTTATAACCCGAGAATCCATTCATAAGTGATATAATTTCATATCCAATAGTAAGGTCTACTATGATGTCAATATTTGGTAAAGGGAAATAATCCTTAGGACAAGCATTGTTGAGATCTATAAATTTTGTGCACACTCTGATTTGACCATTTGTCTTGGTGACAGGAACAAGGTTTGATATCCAATCTACATAATCAATAGAGTGTATGAATCTGACATCCAAGATTTTCTTGAGATCCATCTTGACCAAGAGTATAATCTATGGGTGTGTTCTCCTTAGCTTTTTTTTGTATGGTTTGGCATTTGGTAATAGTGGTAAGTGATGTAGAACCAATTCGTGATCCAATCCAGGCATATCAACATATGGCCATGCAAAATTAAATTTTCCTTCTAAAAAGAATGTTGTGAACTCAGGATTTTCCTTAGTGGTCAAAGATGCTACCAATTGTATGATTCTAGAATTGTTTTCTATTCCAATGTTCACATATTTTGTTTCTTCTACAAAAAATGGCAATATTTCTCAGTCTATATGGAGACCATCTACTCCTCCATTCTCAAGTACTTTAGAGAGGTTTTCAACTTTGGATATGTCCTTTATTTATACTTTTTCATGGTCAACAAGCGCCTTTTAGTTTTCATGTGAAGACCTATTATTTTTATTTTTGATTTTTTGATCTTAACTTTTGTGACTAGAGGATAGGACAACCTCACCAAAGTATGTTTCATCATTGAGTTCTATGGAAAATCCAACCTTATGATCCCCACTAGGTATTCCTTCACAAAATCCTATGAACTTAGAAATTTCTTCATCGTTCCCAAATGTGTCCAAACTTGGTGGTCCTTGGTGATCCTAATCTATGATTTGTGAGTAGACAAGGGGCAAGCGATCATCAGTATTGTCAAGGGTCACGATGTAGTCATACAAGGTAAAGACAGAAGTAGAGTCATCAAGTTCCTAGGAAAAAAATCAATGGTTTCCAAAAAGTGTTTGATCCACTCTTCTCTTTTCAAAGAGACTTTTGGACAGGGATTTGGTGGGTGTTGCAGGGAACCAATTATAAGAATTTGACTGAATTGATCTTCAAGGAGAGGTTCATCAATTTTTCCAAATAGTCTATCAAGGTGTATGCAAGTAGTGGAGGATAGGGAATCCCATTCATATTAATTGGAATTGACATCAAAGTCCTAGGAGTCTTCAAATGTCTCAATCTCATCTAAAGAATTAACATTCTTACTTGAAGGTAACCCAATACCATGGATAGTCACTCTTACTAGTACAAACCCCAACCCTTGGTATTGTAATAATTTAGGATGCTGCAAGGTTTCCAAAATTACTTGTTTTTTAGGCCAATGCCACTTTGTCCATCATATCCTTAAGAACCCTTTTGGATATTTTTCAACTAGAAATTTCTTAAGCTCAATATCCTCCTATTCTTTGTATAGCCATGTGAGAATGTGGTCATCCAATGACTCTTTGGCTAGCTCCCCCCATTTAGTGAAAGTGGTAGGGGGATTATGAATATAGACTTTAGGCTATATAGGATGTGGTTTACCATGATACTTTGGTGATTTAGGTAACTTTCCAATGAAAAAGAGAATCTTCATGTTGTATTCTCTACATCCCTTTTCTTGAATTTGGATTTTGGGTTTAGAAGGTGTGATGAATGGAGTGGATTATTTGACAAGGGTAGATGGATCAATGTAGTGATATGAAGTGGTGGATGAAGTGGAGGATGAGGCCTCTCGATTGATGGGAACTTGATTTTTAACATCTCCTCTTAGGTTTGTGAAATATTGAAAAGGATTGGGGTTGCTAGGAATAGTAATTTCAGTGCTATTATATAGGAATTTAAGGCATTGGTGGTATGCATATTGGATAGCCTCCATGGCATGAATCCATGGGCAGTGAAGAATAAGGTTGTAGTGTAAATCTAGATCCAAGACATGAAACACTGTGTTCTAATTGCTAGGCCAACTCTTATAGGAAGTGAAATTATGCCTTAAGACAAGTGCTCAACATCATCAGAAGCTTTGATCATAATTTTCTTTGTTTTTTCTATGAAGTTGTTAGAATATCACAATTATTTCATCAATCTTAGTGAGAAAATGTTTATACCTAATCCATTGTCTACTAGGACACATTTGATCTTATTTTTATTAATGCATACTTTGAGTTGTAGGGCATTGTTATGATCAAAATTTTGTGCAAAAATTTCTTGTTTGAAGAAGGTTACATGGTGCAGCATAGATAGGTATCCAACCATGGCTTGAAATTAATTTACATCTAGATTAGCAGGTATAGATGCTTCCTACAAGGCTTTATCAAGGATACATGTATGTTTTGGTGATATGCAAAGGAGTTCCAAAATGGAAATTTGTGTAGTGCTCTTCCCTAATTGGTCTAGGAGATTGTACTAGCTTTTTGGTTGTGGATTGGAAGAAGGTTCTATAAGAGTTATCTTGACTGTGTGAGTGGTGACCACATATTATAAACTTGGATTTTTTATGGTAATGGTGGCAATGTGATAATAAAATGGTATAATGTTAAGGATAATAGTGTTATAATCATCTTTGATGGTTTCATAATTAGCTTTTTTTTCATTCCTTGAATTGGAGGATTTTCCTTTGTCATGGTCATACAAGGGATTTAACTATGGTATGATCAATAGTGGTTTTTTTTTGTGAATATCCTATCGAAATGATTCCATTTTTGAAAAGGTCCTGGATGATATTTTTGAGTGTCCAAAATCTAGATGTTTTGTGTCCTCTTCCACAGTGATATTCATAGTATTCATCCTCTTTCCACCAATCAGGTTTGATTAATGAGGGTTCATAATTTTTTATGTGCGGTACTATGATGAAATTAGATTGAAAAATATATTTTAGAATAGCTTCAATATGTTCACCCAATGGGGTGTATGTTCTCTTGGCACAAGGAGGACCTCTATATTGCTGACTATTTTGGATTGCATTCAATGTTTGATTTTGACCTTGTGTTTGGGAATTTGATGCGTTTGGTGTGTTTGATGAGGAAGGGCCTTGGAGGTGAATGGTAGGACCATTGGTTATCATCTTGGAATCAATAATTCCATAATTTTTGACATTCTTGTTTCGAGAGCAATATTTTTTCTTTTCATTATTAGGTTTTGGATTCTCTTTGTTTATTTTGACTAGTCCTTTTGCGATAAGACCTTTTTCAATAAGAACACATTTCTCAAGGATCTCATCAAAAGTTGTGCAACATTGAATTTGGAGTCTACTCATCATTTATTTTTCAAATTTCTCAACAAACATGGTGACCAGTTGTTTCTCATGAATGTGACAAGTGAACTTGCTAGCCAAACCTTGCCATCTCTAGTAAAATGAGGTAAGTAATACCCCTTCTTCTTGTTTTGTTATGCTTAATGTTGCAAGGGTGACATCATTTTTAATGTTGAAGGAAAAGTTATTAATGAATTTATCATCCAGTTCACCCCATGTTCTAATCCCTAGAGGGAGATGCGAAAACAAATATAGGGTTGGCCCTATGAGACTTCATGGGAATAGCCTCATCAAATAGGTAGGATCATAAGAGACTTTCATAAATGAAATGTTTAATTCTTGAATGTGTTCTATTAGATCCCCTATCCCCTTATACTTAGGAAAAGGTGTTGTCATGAAATGAGGGGGAAAGGGTGGCAAGCATATATTTTTGTCAAATGGAAAGGGACACAATTCCTCCAAGGAATAGGTCTTCTTGTTGGTCCCCCATTGTATATTTGTCATCTGTTGTTGGAGGGCCTTTATTTTTTGCATCAAAGTATCTACAAGAGATGGTGTTACATTGGTATGATTTGGTGTCATGGTGTTGGTATTGATGTCACATGTAAAATTTGGATTGGAATTGGTATTTTGTGGCTTGGGACCTAGGTTACCATATTGATGTGTGTTGATTTGGTTTGGAGTGAAATTGGCCTTTAGATTTGTCCCAAAGGTAATGTTTGTGTTTGGTATAGTGTTTTGGAATTGAGGTGTGGGTCCTTGATTTGTCCCTTGAATTTGGAAAGTTGGTCTTTTATTTACATTTTGGAAAGATGGTGTGGGTATTTGATTAGTATTTTTAAATGAGGGAGTAAGTACTTCATTGATCTTTTGGAATGATGGGGTAGGTCCTTTATTAGCACTCTAAAATGTAGGTACTTGCAATGTAGGAGTGCTCCCTTGATTGGTTTTTTTATTTACATTTTGGAAAGATGGTGTGGGTCCTTGATTAGTGTTTTGAAATGAGGGAGTAGGCACTTGATTTATGATTTGGAATTATGGGGTAGGTCCTTGATTAGCATTTGAAAATGTAGGTAATTTCAATGTAGGAGTGTGCCCTTGATTGGTGTTTTGATTTGGGATCCTTTTTGGGACAATGTGAACCTTCCTTGATTTATTTGATTGATGTTGATTGGATGATGGGGTTATTTGAAATTGTAATGAAGGACCATGGTTGGTGTTTTGGAGGGTAGGTATAGGACCTTGGATTGTATTTTGAAATGAAGGACCTTGATTTTTATTATGAAAAAGATGGTTCGTGAAGGTCTTACTCATGGAATTTGATGAGCTTCCAAATGTGAAGTTTTGTACTTGTGTAGTAGCATGGGTGACCTTGTTTCCAAATGTGGAGATTCTATGGATGTGTGTGGTAGTGCTTTCCATGTGTTTTTTCATTCCAAATGGTATGTTCGACATTTGTTGTGAAGAGGGAATCCCTAAAGCAAATGGATTTTGTGTACCCTCTTCCAGAATGGTTAAGCTATCAAATCCTTGAGGGCATTTGACACCCTTTTTGGATAGTGCATAGAAAAATCTATTAGGATTAGCACCAACAAGTTGATCAACCATGCTTAAATTTATTGGGTCTTGGTAATCTCTTTCAATATCTTTGGGAGTCATCTTATTGTTGAATTATTCTATACTTAGGGTGTCCAATGTAAAGTCTCTAATGAATCGAGTTCATATTAATAGTGAAATGATAACATATTACAATGAATTGGTTCACATTAACAGTGAAACAATAGTATAATAAAATGAGTCGATTTCACATTAATAGTGAAACAATAACATAATACAATGAATTAGTTTCACATTAATAGTGAAACAATAACATAATACAATGAAATTGGGTTTCAAATGCATGAAAACCTCAAAGAAAAAGAGGGTTGACATCCTATCGAAACCACATCTGATTCATAACATTTATTGTTTTTACATGTCTATAGGTGTATGAGATCAATATTCATTATCAATTAGGAAGATGCAAATAGTATAGAGGTTGGGAACAAAAAAAAGGGTTCCTAAACAATGATAGGGAAATGATAAAATCTATCATAAAAAAAAGGCAAGAGAGATGCATTTTGACTCTAAGGTATTCTCAGCCATCACTAATGTATAGTGTAATACAATGACTAAAGAAACATAATGGTGGGTTATATTGTTACTGCATAGAATGACTAAGACAAAGGTTCACAAGCAAGAATGCAGAAAGTAATCAACCATCAATTAATTAAAGAAAATTTCCAAATCAAACAATAGTTCATCCTTCAAATTTTTGATAAATATTCAACAAAACAAATTGGTGGAGTGATGAATTTGATGCTTTTTCCTTAATGATTTAGACCTATACCCTCTTGAATTGGAAACTGAACCACCTCCCTTGCTTTTTCATGCCAAATCTCCTCTCCTTGATTTTTCACCGAGCCTCCTTCACTAGTGTGTGTGATTCCCTCTCTTTCAAAAAAAATGTGTTTTTTCCATTTTAGGATTGTGTTTGATTCCCCACATTCTTCTCTTCATGAGCCACCCTGATTTTCTATCTTACAAAAATATTTATTTTGTAGGGTTTATGGATAGCCCCTTCATATTTACTTCCATTTTTTTTTAAATTTGAAACAAAGCAATTGTTAAATAGCCTATCATGGCTCATATATATGTATATATTTTCTCACATGACTAAAATACTTTATAAGGTAGAGGAAGAAACATGTGTTCTTTCAATTTTAAATCATATATTTTATAATTCTTCTTAGTCTACTCTCATAGTTACTTATACATATATATCTATATACATGCTTATGTTTATATATTCACCTTTTATTTTTGAATTTAGAGGAAAAAAAAGAACATTAAATATACAAGTTAAACTGAATGAACTAATAAAATTTATTTTTCATTAGTTTACTTATTTAATCATTGACACATCTTCCCTTTTCTTTTAGGAAAATGCAAGACATTCACATAAAATTCATATTTCAAATGCAAGTACTATGATTCATCAATGGTGTGTGTGATCTAGATTCCAACAAGCTTACCAATTGTCATCCGGCTAAATACTCCTATCTTAACCATGTTCTCATTCTTCAAGTTGTTCCTGCATTTGAATAGTTGCACTTGTAGAGTTTCATCAATAGCCATTAATTAACGCTTGAAATGAAATGATTCTATTACTACTTCATATAATTCATCCTTCATATTCAATCATAAAGTTTACATGGATAAAAAATTCAAATGAAAAATTTTAATTATTAAATTTATCACAAGTCAAAACTGATAAATTTCATTTTTCCCAAAATATTTATATAACTTAACATTATTAAATATAAGAAAAATTTGAGACATGACATAATTCCCCACTAGTAAGAGACATCACCCCAATATCTTATTATACAAAACTAAATCATATATGTCTATTTCAACATCCAATCATACTATTATTCAAGCCAAAATATCATAACATGAAAATACAAAAAGGCTAGAAAAATAAGATCTCAATGAAACATTAAGAGTCTATCTAGAAATCAAAAGAGGAAAGGAGAATTGTATCTCCTCTGCATCCTCCCAGGTGACACTATCCTTAGAATATTGATCATGTTGGACCTTATATTGAACAATATCTCTATTTTGTAAGTTGACAGTGCATCTATCCGAAATTCCAATGGGCTCCACTAGCACCACTCATGGATCTTGCACATGTAAGGAATGCCAATCAAGTATGTGAGTTACATCTAGATGGTATGGATTAAGAAAAGAAACATAAAATACATTATGGGTTCGAGCTAGAGTAGGTGGTAGAGAAAGTTAGTATGCAACCAAGTTAGTCACTTTTAGCACATCAAAATGAGCCACATATCTCAGAGCCAACTTGGAATATTTTCCAAGAGTAATAGAGATCTTATGTGGATTGAATCTCATAAATAATTTTTCCCCTATACAAATTGTCTGAAAGTTCTATTCTAGTCAGAATAGATTTTCTATCTATCTACTGCTTCCTTTAGTCTACCCTTGATGAGTCTCATTTTCTCTTCCATCTCCTTAAGAATTTAAAGAACCACTACAATCCTACCTTCCAACCTATCCCAACTAATTATTTTCCCACTAAGAGCCTTGAAAGGTGTCATACCTAATGATGCATGAAAAGAGTTATTATAGGAAAAATTTCCCAATGGTAGGTACTCCTCCCATTTACACTATTGTTCCATGCAATACATTTGAAGGAGATCCTATACTACCTGATTGAATCTCTCTGTTTGACCATCGGTCTAAGGATGATATGTTGAACTAAAACTCAACTTAGTTCCAAAAGTTGCATTCAAGGTTGTCCAAAACCTGGATGTCATCCGAGTATCTTTGTCAGATATAATAGTCTCAAGCACTGCATGCAAAAAAAATATCTCTTGGATAAATTTATTTTCCAAGGTCAATGATCCATCCTTAAGGTTCCTTGGAATGAAATCTTCCACCTTCATCAATTTATCAGCTACTACTAGGATGACATCATGCTTATTTTTCAAAGGTAACCCATATATAGAGTCCATGCTAACAACCTACCACTTGTACTCAAGTATGTAATTAGCATAGAGAAGCCCTACTAGATGCACATGTTTACCTTAACTCATTGACATTCCAAGAATTTGGCTACATATTCAACTACATCTTTCAGGGGATTTGGCTAAATGTACAAAGATTTCAACTATGCGATCATCTTGACAACTATGGGGTTTCTTGAATAAGGTACATTGTGGATTTCCTCCAAGATCAGAATCTTGAGATCTCCAAAATATTGAATATACATCCTCCTTTGATATCTTAACATTCCACCTGATTCAATTTTGAACCGCAAAATTTATATTGTTTTCAAAGAATGGGTCCCCTAAGGCTTTCTAGGGTTTTCACCTAGAAGGAAGGGAGTTTCCTTTGTGTACATAAATCTTGGGATTCATTCAATATTAGGGTTGGATATGATTGAAATGACTATATGAATTATTCTAAATTATATAATCTGATAAATAAAACTAACTACTGCATGCAAGCTCATGAAATTTACATTGTTTGAAAACAAATGATGTTATATAAATAGATGAAATAAAGACTATAGAAGGTAAAATAAAAGAAAAAATCGGACAAGTGCACCTATAAAATGATGAGGACTGAAGTGGAGGTTGTAGAAGCCTCTAGAATTCTAGAAAATCTAACTTTTATGCTCACTGGGACCCTTACGCCAAGCTGGGCAAACTAGGCCTAGTTTGGGTAAACTACTCTGGGCTCCATTTCAGCCAACTAGATACTCAAATCTAAGAAAATATTTGACAGAAACCTGTAGTGGGACTAGGTTTCCACTATTGGCGACCTAATCCCTTCTAGCTTTTCAAGAAATCTGAAAGTGGAGTCGAAAGTCTATAGTCTGCTACCCGCTTCTTCACTGAAATCCAAGTTCAGATCCACAAAATCACCTACAAAATAGAGTATATTTTGGTTTCTAATATGGGGTTTTCCTTGATCAAACCCATATTTTGTATTTAAACTTTGAAAGTGACAAGAAATTTGCATAAACCCTAGCCCTAAGTGTGTCTAAAACTAGAAAAATCTGAAGTAAGACAAAACCTTATTCTAATGTGCTAGAATAAGATGCATGCCAAAGATTTGAATGATGTAAGACTTCTATCCAAGAAACCATACAACATTAAAAATTAATGTAAGTGAAATTTAAATGGGATGAAAACCTTAAATATGAAGATAGAGAGAAAATGGAAGATGGAATCACTTTGAAAACAAGTCTTTAGGTGTGACTTGGTGGCTAGTTGAACCTCCTTAACCTAGATTTCTCCATGATTCTCCACAGACATCCATGATCAATCCTTTGCAATGTGAGACCTTGAGTGAGAAGTGAGCTTGAAGACCTGCAAAAACCCTAGTTTTATGCCCTAAGCTTCAACTTTATTGTAGAAAGAAAGATGAATCTTCTTGTGGAAGATGTTCAACACTTGATTCTTGATTTTTCTTGTGAAAAATGACTAAAGGATCAAGAGAGAGGAAGAAGAAGAGTGAAAAATGACCTAAAAATAAGTATTTATAAGCAACAATACCTAGAATTGTTAGTTATTTTGACCTAAGCAGCCGACACCCATCAAATTGGTTTAGCAAGTCATACATTTTCCCACCGAAAAATGAAAATAACCCTAAAAAGGACTAGGTCACCACCTTGGGCGAACTAGTCCCACTAGGGGTTTTTGAGGTGGGATCTATGAATTTTGAGTGATTTTGGTGTTGTTTGTTAGGACTTGTATGGTTCCTTAGGTAAAATAGGCCTCAAATTCAAATATAACGAGTCTTAGGGGCCTATAAATGTTGTTTTAATAGGTTGATTGATGCAAGGGTACCTAAAGTAGGACCAAATTAGATAGAAAATTGTCCTTTTCTTCAAAGTTATAAAATTTTTGGCAACACATTTAGTCCCCACTTTAGCACCCATGTGAATCTACGTGCATATTTAAGCTAAAGGATTCTAAACAATGCACTTTGTTTTCATAAAAGGATACTCATTCAATGGTGGGAGAATGAATCCCCTAGTGTAGTTATCAACAAAACCACAACATTAGGAACCACATCCTACAACAAAAATTCATTAGTAGTCCAAAAATAATCTTATCTAATTACTAGAAATCAAATTTGAGGGTAGATGTATTCCCCCCCCTTGATTTTGCTTGCTTTACAGAGGTGGAATCAAGGTAGCAATCTAGCCACATCAAATGAGGACATGCATATCAAAGGGAAATTACAAGTACTATGCCACATAAAGATATGTGAGTGATGATTTAGGGTGTGGAAACACGATTTTGACGCAAAAAATGACATCAAAAATAGAGTTCACTAGCATTCAGTATGTTGGTTTTACTGAAAAGCACACTAAAATGTCTTAAGATAGTAAAAGTACAAATGTGCTTACATGAAAATGAGAAAGAGTAGAAATAATGAAAATGGAGTAAATTGTCACTTACTTGTTCATTCACCTTATTGTAGCTTGAGAGTGATGAGGATATAGAGAAAGATGTTGAGCACACGTGATTTCACACTAGTGAGATTGGATGCGCTACGGGACTAGGTGGCCTGCGGTGAGCGACATCATGAGGTGACTTGATTATGGTAGCTTCACATTGTTATTTTTCAATTATGGGATGATATATATGCATATTTAGGTTAATTTTAGGATCTTGGAAAAAAAGTTTGCAAAGTGTCCCATTTTTTCGAAAAGTGTCCTGTTTCTTTGTTAAGTATCCCAAAAGGGTTCTAAAGTGTCTAGGGACTTAGAGAAAACACACTAGAAAAAAATTTGTACACTTGCATGATGAATTAGAATAAAATTGAAGATATTACATGATTTAGAGAGCATATTCTAGTGTTTTGATAGGTACCCACATAATCTTGTCAGTGTCTGGGAGGGAGACAACTGAGATTTTTCAGAGATGTAGCCCCCACTTTTTCAGCTGCAGACACAAAATTTATAGGAGGTAGGTATTTATTTGGTGTACCTCATTCCCCCATGAGGTACCATGATGCTATGTTGATGGCATTGTGTGAGCGATGGAATGCAAATATATGCACATTTCACCTTCCTACTAGAGAGATGACCATCACGCTAGAGGACGTACACTAGATACTTTGAGTCCCTATTTAGGGGGAGTGGGTGTGAATCTAGAGGGGTCGTACCTTTCACGAGCCTTGGGCGGATATGTTGTACTACCTTGATGGACCAGTTCATGATGAGAGGGTGGAAAGATGAATTGACCTTACACTGATATTTTATTCATAAGAACCAGTGGTGAGATGGATTATGATGTATACTGTCACATTGGTACTCCTCATAGATGGACAAGCATCACACCTTGAGGGTGGTCCAGTGTATTTGATATGGGGGATGGCAGAGCACAAGACAATATATGTCTGGGGATGTTGCATCCTTTCACACTTATACTATGATTTTGGGTGGTTTGTATTTGAAGAGTTAGATAGTATGGTGCATTGTACGCTTCTCAAGGTTTGGTGCCTAGAGCATATCACTTGCACTATGTCTACTAGCTTCCCATTTCCTACAATAGTGGGGTATCCTTGGGCCTTCAACTATCCTCTTCAACGGTTATGGACGTATGGAGATTTACACTTTTGGAGAGTGAGGTTTGACTGACTGGAGGAGGATGAGATCTTGTGGAGACCTTATCCGTTTCTACTACAGTGGCCAGACTAGATGAGATAAATGAGTAGACTTTAGTTGGATAGATTTCTGATTGGTCGACATGATCACATAGTATGCCCCTTCTAATATGACCGAGTCATGTGACATTTTTGATAGATTCAAATACCACCTAAGGCATGATCATCTTTCAGGAGGTCAGTGTGGAGTTATTGGAGACCTGATGACACAAAATAGTTCATGCTAGACAAGTACATATCTGCTCAGCTTATTTTGATCACAATCATTTGTCGGTCTTCAACATAGATGACACTGGTACCACATGGGATCATGAGGATTGGTGGACAACATCATGAACATATCTTGTGTTTCCTATTGATGAGCCCATAGGGAATTCGGGACCAATACTAGATGAGGGAGATGAGAGAGAGGATAGAGTTGAGGAGACATGCTATAGGGCTGCAGACATATTTATCGACATTATTGATGAGGATGAAAATATAGATTATGATGGACAGGAGGGAGAGGAGGAGGATGATGATGAGGAGCCAAGCCCAAGTGAGAGTGATGAGACAATATTTGAGGACCAATATGAGTTGGGAGAGACCTCACCCATTCATATGACTAGATCCTAAGCAGCAGAAAAAAACACCAGTACTCACAGCCAAGGAGAGGCTAGCATATCATCCATGCCCCCCACATAGGATGAGGTTGATATTTCTCATCCCACTGGAGATATAGGTGATGATATTTAATTTTTGATACATGTATTTTATGCTTTAATGTATTATTTATGCATATATATATCATGACATGTACTAATTACATTTAGTTTCTATCTTGTAGGGACCACAGAGGATTGTCAAGATATCTAATATCAGGCAGCTACAGAGAAAGTGCCATTGTCTTTTGAAGAGGAGGATATGGACTTGGATTACATGTCCCCACCTATTGTGGAGAGAGATCCTGAGTCATTGAGACCCTTTGTGAGACTACGAGAAACATATGAGGTTTGAGGAGATAGGTCCACCAAGATAGGACTACATTAGAGGCATAGTCATTGTGGACTTCAACGGAGTTTGAGAGACTAGAGAGAGAGGTGACACAACTACAGGAGGAGGGGGATCAGATAGTAGGAGAGCATCAGATGGCACTCATGCAAATGGAGGGGATGGATTTCACAATCAAATTCAATGGATCATGATCCTGATCACACGTGACCGTCTCTTGATGTCCAGCTACTGATGCAAAATGAGTACTAGATACTAAAGGATCTGGTAATCATAGTCCTTAGTGAAATTGTATATTTTGATGCCATGTACATCAAGTTTTTGATACATATATTAATTTTGATGTTATTTGTTGTGGTTTAATGTGTGAATGTTAAATGAAAATGTGATTAATTAAATAGCCTTTAGAAGATTACTTAATTAATGTCTTCATGATCTAACTAAAACATATGAAAGCTTCTTGTAGATACAACATAAAGATTAGTATGTTACACACTTATTATTTAAAAAAAAATAACACACAAGAGGAAATTTTGAATAGTATGAAACTTAAAGCAATTATAAAAATAAATTAAATAATCACTTTAGTGTTCAAGACACATACATAACTAGTTGTTGAGAATGAACCAATGAAAAAGCATATAGGATACAATCGAATAGCTCTAACAACACTTATTTATAATTTGTACCACTCAAAAGGGGATTAGACAAAAAACTAATGCAAATTCATGATATTAATAGGGTCTTTAAGAGGAGTACCATCGCACTCGATTAAGGTGTAAGCACCAGATCCATAATTTATATTGATCACATAGGGGCCTAACCAATTAGGATTGAACTTTCCTATTTCAACAAAGTTGATAGTAGTGTTTCATTGGTTTTCAAATAAAACTAAATCACCCTTGTTAAATTTCCAAGGAATGACACTGGTATGATGTTGGCATTGTAATTGTTTAGTGTTAGCCTAAAGTTTCTCAAGAGAATTAATGCATTGTTGCATATAGGTGTCATTATAAAAAAGACCTTGGACAAAAATCCACAATATGGGGATTTCTAACTCTAAGGGTATGATAGCCTCGGTACCATAGACAAGGTTGAAAGGTGTATTTCTCATATAAGAGTGAACACTTGTGCGATAGGCCCATAACACATATTGCAATTGCGCATGCCAATATTTGTGGTTTAGATTAACAATTTTCTTGAGGATTTGTTCAAGGGATTTATTAGTTCTTTTGGCTTGACCATTAGAATATGGGTAGTAAGGTGTTTAAAAGTGATGTTGAATATGAAAGGTCTCTAGGAACTTCTTCACATCATTATTTTTAAATGGTGTTCCATTGTCCAAAACTAATGTGAAAGGAATTCCAAAGTGAGTGATGATGTTTTCCAATAAGAAATGATATATCACCTCAACATTCATAGAAGAGAGAGGAATACCTTCTACCCATTTGGTGAAATAGTTAGTTGTGGTGATGATAAATGTATGTCCAATAGAAGAAGGTGGTGAAATTTTTCCAATTAGATCCAATCCCCACACAAAAAATGACCAAATAGGGATTTGGGCATGAAGCTTAGAAATAGGATCATGAATCAAATTTCTATGTTCTTGGAATTTGTGGTATTTCTTAACATATGCATAGCAATATTTTTCCATATTTTCCAGTAATAATCCATACAAAGAAGCTTTTGCACTAAAGTTTTTCCTCCAAAATGACCTCCACAAGTGCTAGAATGGGATTTTTCAAGGAAAATATGAGTTTCAAAATCCTTGAGACATCGTAGGATAATTCCATCAAAGGATCTTCTATACAATGTATCAGGAAGTATTATGTACTTAGTGGCTAATTTTCTTAGATGAATGCAGGTATTTCTGGTCATACGCTTAGTAATGGTACCATATTTTAAATAGTTATATATGGCATCATACCATTCACACAAATTATCAAGGAATGTTGGAAGGACATCATCTAGTTTAGCACTGATGGATGGTTTCATGATTGGGTGGATGGTAAAAATGACTTTTTCAGAAGGATTTGTAGGAGAGATAAGAGAAGTCGCACTAGCCATTGCATTCACATGTCAATTATCCTTGTGGGGAATGTTATCAATGGTGAATGATTCAGACTACTCTAGAAACGTCAAGATGAGATCCTTATATTGCGATAATTTTTCATGTTTAGTTTGATAGAGACCATTGAATTATTTGATCACTAATTTTGAATCACCATAGAACTTGATATCTTTAATTCCCATGACTAAGGTAGTACGCAATCCAAGAATTAAAACTTTGTACTCAGCTATGTTACTCATACATAGGAAATTCAAGCGATATGACAAGGGAATAGGCTTCCCTACGGATGAAATTAATATAACTCCAACACCAGAGCCTGTTTGACACTTGGATCCATCAAAGTACAATTCCCATGTAGGAAGCTCTATGGTTAACACATTATCATTAGGAAAATATTCATTGGTAGGTACCACTAGAGGAGAAGGAGCATTAGCTAAGTGGTTGGTTAAGGCTTGGCCTTTGATTAATTTTTGGGAAACAAACTTAAGGTCAAACTCAATTAACAACATTACCCATTTAGCAAGATGTCTTGAAAGGTATTTTTTGTTGAAAATATATTTGAGAGGATCAAAGTTTGTCATCACTTGTATTTTTGCATTTAGTTAGTAATGTCACAACTTACTAGTAGTGAATAAAAGAGATAAACATTGTTTTTCGATGGTTGTGTAGCATATCTCATAATATATGAGAGTTTGACTAATGTAATAAATAGGATGCTCTTTGTCACTGTTGTCTTGTTGAGTCAACAATATAGCAAGAGTGTGGGCAGAAGTGATGATGTAAAGGATGAAGGGTTCGTTTGGTATAACAGGTTGTAAAACAGGTGGAGTTGTAAGATATTCTTTCAAACTTTTGAAGGCCTGTCTACAATCACCATTCCAATCAAAATTCGCATCCTTTTTGAGAAGGTGTGTAAAAGGAAATGTTCGATCAGTTAGGGAGGTGACAAAATGATGGATGGATTGAATCCTTCCTTGTAATGTGCATAATTCGGAAATGTTACAAGGAGGTGGAATGTTAATTATAGTGTCAATTTTCTTCATGTCCACCTCAATGCCTCTATGAGATATGATAAAACCTAGAATTTGACCACTATATACTCTAAAGACACACTTTTTTAGTCGCATGTTATACTTACGCATGCATTCAAATATTTATCAAAGAACATTCACATTATCTTGTCGGGTTAAAGATTTAGATACAATTTCATCAACATAATTTTCTAAGATTTTATGTATGTAATCATGAGATATTAAGGTCATTACTCATTGATAAGTAGTGCCTATGTTCTTTAATCCAAAAGGTATCATAACCCAACAAAATGTTCCCCAAGCGGATGTAAAGGTCATCTTGTATTGATCTTGTGGGTTGATGAAGATTTGATTATATCCAGAAAATCCATCCATAAAGGATAACAAAGCATGTCCAACAGTTGAATCCATGATCATGTAAATGTTAGGAAGATGAAACTCATCCTGTAAAGAGGCTTTGTTCAAGTCTCAAAAATCTATGCATATCCTAACATGATTATCAGGGTTAACAACTGCGACAATGTTTGATATCCAAGGAGAATAATCGATAGGTCGAATGAAACATGTGTCAAGGAGTTTTTCAAGTTCTCCTTTAACATGAAAGGATATCTTAGGGTTCATCTTTCGTATGTTTTGGTGAATAGGCTTAGCATTTTCAACAAGAATAATTTTATGAGTAACTATCTTTAGATCTATTCCAAGAATATCAAAATATTTCCAAGCAAAGAGTTTAGGAAAACCATGAAGCAAGGTTGCAAGATCCTCTTTTTCTTCCTCATCAAGGGACTTCAAAATTTTAATGACTTTATATTTATCATTTATTTCCATTGGTATATCAATGGTATCCCCTAAAGGGAGTGCATTTGAATTATGAATTTTTGGATCACATGGTTCCACATTGGTAGGAGTTTCATGAATGTCACTAATGTTGAGCTCAAAACTTATCATAGAATAAGAGGCATTTCTCTTAGAGCTAGAAGTCTTATTTGAAGCACCTAATAGGTTTTTCAAAGCTTCATCATCATGAACATAAATGAATGGTGGGGAATCTACATCAAGGAATTCAAGATGTTTGAGCATGAGATTGGTTCTTGGTGCACATGTGATAGTGTTGATGCTGAGTGAAGGTCTTTGATTTTATTTTGCAGTTTTAGAAAAGGAAAACCCTAGACCAGTCTTAGTTTCATGTTTATTAGGTTCAATGGGAACACAAATGACTTGCTCATTCTTTCCACATCCTTTACCATTGTAGCCTGATTATTTCACAAGATCATAACCTCGTCCATAAATTCTTTCCATTTCCTATGGGTTAGGTGGTTGTTGATAATCTATCTCATCAAAAAAATTTGTATATGTTGCATTTTCTTCTAAAGGAGATGAGGTAGATGTGTGGTAAGTGTGTTTTTAATTCAGAGTAGAGAGGATTGTTGAAGATTCTTGTTTTTCATGTCCTCTTTTCATGTAACAATACACTCACCCATAAATGAAGGTGTGAATTCTAATGATCCCCAATCATCACCAAGTAAGTTAAACTTAGATTCATCTTCTTGTTAATTCTTCTCATAAGGGGCGATGTTGGAGGTAGGAATTAATGTGTTGAGAGGACTTGATGTGCCCTTTTCAAGTTGTATACAACTCTTAGACTTGGGGTCTATGTCAATTTGATAAACTTTCTTATTATAGGAATATTTCATTTTGTGATGAATGGTCAAGGGTACCGCATGCATCTCATGAATCCATGTTCTTCCTAAGAAGAGATTATAGGAAAGGTCATAGGGCATGACATGAATAGGAGTTTGTAGTGTAACCATTCTGATGGTAATAGGTAAATTAATGACACCAAGGGGTTGCTTTGTAACATTGTCAAATCCTTTAATGGATAAGGAATCATATTTGATTTTTGATCTATCCACACTTAACCTATCAACAAGCTTCACACTGCACACATTAAGGGAAGATCCATTTTCAATGAGGGTCCTTGTTATTCCTATTTGGCCATACTGAGCTATTATCATAAAAGGCTTCATTTTTATTTCTTAATTCTAATGGAGGAAGCTCATGTTGGTAGAAGGTAATGTCTACATTGGATGTATTCATTTCTTCTAGGAGAGCTACCACATCATTAGCATTCATACCAAGAGGGAACATTGTTTTTGCCAATATCGTTTGAAGCATAGAATGATAGTTAGGGGAGTTCTAAAGAAGATCCCAAAGGGAGATCTTGGTGGGAGTATTCTTAAGTTGTTCAACGAGATCATAATCCCTAAGTTGTGAGTTTAAATGAGGTGCCATAGGTAAGATGGGGTTGGTTAATGGTAAGGGTATTGAGGTGGCTTGCTGGGGATGTGGGTTATTTCAATTATAATGATTATGAGAAACAATATCGTGCTTGGGTGGGTAAAGGGTAAATTCATGATTAGATGGAGTTTGAGGTTTATGGGAAGGTGGGTAGGGAACAAGCTGAGGTTGAATTATGTTGAAATATTTTGTTTGAGGTTTCTCACAATAAACGTTAGTGGAGGAGTTAGATGAGATGAAATCCTAAAGAGCTTCATCTAATAGACCCATATAATCACAACTAAAAGGTTTGGGAGATAGGTTATCAGTGGGCGGTGTGGGTTTGTCATTACAAACCTTAGTGGATGAACTTAGTTAGAGAAATATCTGTAGAGCTTCACCTAGCTTATCCAAGTCATCTCTACTAAAAGGTTTAGATGATATAGTTTTCCTATATTGAAGAAATATGTGCATTGTTTCATGTGATGCTTCTATGGTTTTGTTTTCACGTTCCAATGAATTTTCTTTAAACAAACTAGGAACTAGTGCTGAAAATAAATCTTGTAAAGATCTAATTATATTCATAAATACCATCAAAGTAAAATATAATTATGCTAATGATAACCATATAATAGAAAATAATTGAATTGAAATAGAGTGTTAACTGAAACAAATAGAAACTTCAAAAACAAGCAAGTAAATGTAGATATTACATTTTTTGGGTAAACTGCTTCGGGCTTTGTTCCAGCCAACTGGGTACTCAAATCTACCAAAATATTTTACAAAAACCTGTTGTGGGACTATATTGCCACTATTGGCGACCTAGTCCCTTTCATCTTTTCAGGAAATCTGAAAGTGGAGTTAGTGTATAGTCTGCACTCTACTTCTTCACTAAAATCTGGTTTCATATCCACAAAATCACCTACAAAAAAGAGTATATTTGGGTTTCTAATGTGGGATTTTCCTTTTTCAACCCCTAGTTTGTATTTAAACTTTGAAAGAGACAAGAAACTTACATAAACCCTAGACCTAAGTGTGTCTAGAACTAGGAAAATCTGAAATAAGACAAAATCCTATTATAATGTGCTAGAATAAGATGCATGCCAGAGATTTGAATGATGTAATAATTCTATCAAAGAAACACTACAACATTACAAATGAATTTAAGTGAAATGTAAATGGGATGCAAACTTTAAATCTGAAGATAGAGAGAAAATGGAAGATGGAATCACTTTTAAAACAAGTCTTTAGGTGTGATTTGGTGGCTAGTTGTAGCTCCTCAACCTAGATTTCTCCATGATTCTCCGTAGGCATTCATGATCAATCCTTTTCAATGTGAGATCTTGAGTGAGAAGTGAGCTTGAAGACCTGCAAAAACCCTAGTTTGCAGCCCTAAGCTTCAACTTTGTTGTAGAAAGAAAGATGAATCTTCTTGTGGAAGATGTTCAACGCTTGATTATTGAGATTGCTTGTGAAAAATGACTAAAGGATCCAGAGAGAGGAAGAAGAAGAGTTAAAAATGACCTAAAAATGAGTATTTATAAGCAACAATACCTAATTTTTAAGTTATTTTGAGCTAAGAGGCCAACACTCATTGATAATTTTTAGCAAGTCAAACATTTTCCCGCTTAAAAATGCAAATAACCCTAAAAAGGACTAGGTCACCACCTTGGGAAACCTAGTCCCAAGGTTTTTTGAGGTGGGATATGTGAATTTTAAGTGATTTTTGTGTTGTTTGTTAGGAATTGTATGGTTCCTTAGGTAAAATATGCCTCAAAGTCAAAGATAACGAGTCTTAGGGGCCTATAAATGCTATTTTAGGAGGGTGATTAATGGAAGGGTACCTAAAGTAGGACCAAATTAGGCACAAAATTATCCTTTTCTTCAAAGATACAATTTTTGGTGAAAAATTTCATACCCATCAAATCAATGGTTTGAGGGATTCTCCTCTAGAACTATTTTTACTCTTTCATAGTGCTCATCCCCTTGCAAGTGTTGCATCACTTGATGCCTTAGATTGGATCTTGTCATGGTTATAGCCACCAGATGTCTTCTTCTACCAAGAGCATCTACTACTCTATTCTCTTTTCCTTTAATGTACTCTATTCCAAAGTTGTGTTTAATAAGGAATTACAACCACCTTCTTTGATGTGCATTAATATTCAGTTGGGTGAAGATGTATCTCAATATAAAATGATCTATTTTAAGCTCAAATGGCTTCCCCAATAGGTAATGCCTCCACATTTTCAAAGCATACACCATTACAACTAATTCAAAATTATGTGGTGTGTAATTATTTTCATGTTTCTTCAGCTTCCTTGATTTGTATGCCACCACTTGCCCATCTTGCATTAATATGGCTCTTGCACCATCTCTTGAAGCATCTATGATCACTATGATTTGACCATTGGGATAATTTATAGTCCACACTAGGATTGTTGTGAGTTTCTCCTTCAAGATTTGAAAGGCTTTTTCACACTTTTTTGTACATTCAAAAAAATTCCCTAGGTGATCCCATAATAGTCGTTTACAATTTTTGGCCAAACTAGACATTGAAATGATTATTTTTAACTAAATCTTCACATTCGAGCACCTATAGTGGCTAAACTATGAGCAATTTGAAGATGATGCAAACTAGAGTCTCGTCACATTTTGTCTTTAGATTCTAAAAATATTCTTTTCAAAAAATTTGGAATCAGATTGCACTTCTTTTTCCATCTCTCACATAAAATGGTTTTTTTCATAAAATAACATTTTAAAAAAGTGACGCACACCGTATAACACATAAAAATTTTCCATGAAGGATAAAATTATCATTTTTTTGAAACTTAGATTTATAACTCCAATATCTAGTGTTTCCACTTGGTTAGATATTTTTTTATTGAATATTTTTTCTTTAATCAAGTTTCAAAGTCAAACTAATTACAATTCAGACATAGCGCGACTGTAAAACACATAACATTTTTTGTATATATTGAAATTCAATCTATTTTTTTGTTGGATCAAGGACTTCAATATCTGGTGCACTCATATTTTTCATTTTTTTTTGATAGTCTACTATTTTTCCACATGTGCAGAACAAAGACCTTCATTTTCGGTGAAAAACCTATATTTAATAAAATAGAAAAAAATAGATAATAAAACCAAAACATATGAAATTATATTCATTAGATAGCTCATTATGAGGACTACCTGATTCTAGTTGGTTTTGTGAATTCTCCTCCATTTTCATGTTCAAACCGAGCTTCGATGTGAAAAAAATAATATTTTTTTTTGTGTTTGAGAGGGAGAATGAGGGATAAAGGGGGTTCGAGCGAACCCCTAGGGGTTCACTCAAACCAAGGTTTTCTCGAACCCTAGTTCGAGAAAAAAACCTCACATAATGCATTTTTATTTTGTTTTTGGGCCAAAAACTAGGGAATGGGTTCGCTCGAACCCTAGTTCGAGCAAAACCCTTATGGGCTCGCTTGAACCAGTAGGTTCATACGAACCCCCAAAATCACATTTTTTGGGATGGGGTCATTTTTTGTGAGTTTTCCTTCCTCACTAGAATTGTAAACCAGTATTGTGGTTTCACCCCCCTTTCCTTTGACGAGATTTTATTGGGGATACAATTTAAGAGAATCCTTATATGTACTTCCTGTAGTATCCTATAAGACCCATGAAGCTTCAAAATTTTGTCACACTCTGATGTGTTGGCCATTCTACAATTACCTTTATATTTTGGAGATCTATATAGACTCATTTTTCTAATATGATATGACCTAGGTAGTGCGCCCTATATTGGTAAAATGAGCACTTGGATATCTTTCCAAAAATATTCTTCTCTCTCAAGTGTTGCAAGACTATCCTCAAGTTCTTGTTTTTCTCCTTAATGGTTTTTAAATAAATCAAGATGCTATCTATGAAGATCGACAAAAAATCATGCAGATAATCCCTAAATATACTATTCATGACATTCATAAATTTTTTTGGTGCATTGGCCAAACCAAAAGGTACTATAATCAACTTGTAGTGCCCATACCAAATTTGGAAAGAAATTTTAGGTATGTCTTCTTTTATTCTCAATTGGTGATAACAAGATCTAAGATCTATTTTAGAGAACAATGTCGCTCAATTCATTTGATCAAATAGTTCATCAATTCTTAGGAGACAATATCTATTCTTGATGGTGGCCTTGTTAAACATTGGATAGTCAATGCACAAACACAAGGTTCCATCCTTCCTCTTTAAAAAGATAATTAGCACACCCCAAGGAGAAATAGTAGGTCAAGTGAGCCCATTGCTCAATATTTCCTCTAATTGGGCCTTCAATTCAAATAATTTGGTGGTATTCATCCTATAAGGGGCCTTGGACTGATGTTTAGCTCCTAGTACTAGGTCAATAGAGAAATCAAATTCTTGCTTGGGAGGTAGCTTTGTGAGCTCTTTAGGAAACACATCTTGAAACTTCTTATGAATAGGATAATCATCCATATAAGGTTTCATATTACCAAGTTCACTAACATTTACAACATAGATGGAACACCCATTCCTCTCAGCCCTCTTGAGTTGCATGGATGATGTCTGCCTAATTTTTAGTGGTCTTTTCAAACCATGAATCTTAATTGGGCTCCCATAGTCATCTAAACAACTAAAAAAAAACTCCTCACAGTTCATAATGGACTTGTGTTTGGTTAGCCAATTAATACCTAAGATAGCATCATAAGAACCTAGTGGTGCCACATAAAGATCAACTCGGGTCTGGAAACTAGGAACTTCTAACTCACTACAAAAGAGATAAGAATCCACCATTCGCTCTACTTGATTCCTAGATTGAACCATCCAAGAGTTGGCCATATGTGCAGGTCTAGTGGGTAATTTAGAAATGATTCTCCAGTCAACAAAACATTTAGCGGCTCTAGTATCAATCAAAATGGAAACATGTTTACCATAGAGCTTACCTAACAACTGGATTGGAAAAGCTTGAAACTCAACTTGTCTATTGTCCATCGCCGCATGGATTTGATGCTAGTACCCTTCCCTTCATGCATTTAAATGTTTTGGGAAACTTGATGCCTAATGATCACCTCCATAATTGTAGCACCCATCATGTGGCACTTTCTGACCTCCTGATCTATCTTCTTTGGAGCTCTCTTTTTTTTTAATTTTCAAAATTACTTTTTTTTTGTTAGCCTTCTTGTTCTTTCTACCACTACTACCCTCTCCTTTCTCTTGAGAGTTTTTTCCCCTTTTTAGGTTCCTAGTTTTGTGGTGTTTGTCTCCTTTGTGAAACTTCTTGTTTTTGAATTGAGACATGGAATTTGAAATTTTGCAAAAATTAGATAATTGTCTCCTTTGTGAAACTTCTTATTTTTGAATCGAGACATGGAATTTAAAATTTCACAAAAAATAGATAATTGTTGCAACTTATACTCTTGTTTGGTTTCCTTTTCAAAGACCTTCTCCATAGTAAGGGGATTAAATATATCCACCTTTTCTCCAATTTGGGGCCTTAACCCTAATATGAAATTTTGAATCTGAAAGTGTTCATTGGTCTAGTACAGAGGCATATATTCAAGAAAATGGGTGAAATTTTCCCAACACTAAGTCACTAACATACTCCCTTAGGCTAGGTTTTGGAACTCGGTCATCTTTCTATTGAAAAAGTGTTGAGGTAACCAGATTTTTTGAAAATGTTAAATGAATTTTTCCCATGTCATCTCACCTAGTAGTAATTTCTATTCTTCCATCTCATTGTACCACCAAGTGGTGGCCTCACCAGAGAGTTGGTAAGCTACCCATAGAACCTCAGTTTCATTAGATAGATTTTGTAGCCCAAAATACTTCATCGTTCTGATTATCCATTATTTTTCTCTCTCCTCGATGGTATTTTCATAAAATTTTGGTGGAGCTACCCTTTAAGATCCTTGCTAAGATTTCCCTTGATAATTTCCTGGTTATTACCACCTTGATCTCTATTTCCTTGTGGCTACTCCTCATTCCTCAAGTTTTGACCATTCCGCATACCTCAGAATTCCCCTTCCAATTGTTCCATCCTATTTTCTTTTTGATTTAGGAGGTTAGGGATTCAGTCCAACCTCTCATTTTGACCTTCATTTTTTCCTCCACTAGAACCTCCATTTCTAGTGTTCACCATGGTGATTCACAATTGACCTACATCACAGCCTATCTTTAGCATAATTGACATAATTTTTTCTATATTTAATCACTTAAAACACATAATACTAAATATTATGGCATACAACATTTAAAATATATTTTTTTTCATTCATAAGAAAGATAAATTGAATTCAAATTCACAACTTTGAATACAAAAAATTACTTCCTTTACCTATTATAATAATGGATTACATATACCCTTATTTACAAAATTTCCCCCTTATTAGACGGGTTATTCCTTTTCAAAAATAGGACACTCTTCTAGGTTCTCATCCAAGTCTACAACAACCTTTTTGGAAGAGGAAATATGTGCATATAGGAACTCTTCTTTTGTTAGAATGGGTTCATTGGTTCCACACCTTAAATGCTTATCTTGTAGTGCAAACGGTTTCTTAGTTTTGATAATGTGTTTAGACTCTTTGATAAATTTTCCCCTTTCTAACTTTAGTCAAGTAAGGGAATGTGCTAAGGTCTCATCATCAAAAATATCAGGTTTGAATTTAGGGTTTATGTTCTCTTCGACAAAAACTTTCTTTTTGGAAGTCTTAATTGTCTTTCCCTTCTTTTTCCCAGAATTTGACCTTCCTATACCTACACTCAATTCGGGTTTGTTAAACTCAAAATTTAATAAGGGTTGACTAACCCTAATTTTGACCATTATGGACTCATAGGCCTACAGCTAAACCTTAAGCTCCGATACCAAATATAATGTGGCATACTTTAAAACATCAATAAATCAATTATGACATTATGAATAATAAATTAAAGATATAAATCGAATAACTATTTTCTACAATAACACAACATGTCCCAAAAAAAAATTTGTATTCATTTCCAAATGTCAAGTTGATTAGTTTACATAGAATTTTGACTAGTCTAACATTTCCACATAGTCAACTCAAATTTTACATCAAGTAGTAAAAATATGGAATTCCATGTGATTCCACTCCAAAGCTCAACACATTTGGTGGATGAGAACATGGTTTAGACACTTTTCTACCCAACCACAAAGCCATGCTTCCTTGGAATTCTTCCTAACTTGAAGAATACTTGACCTTGGATGGAATACATAGCAAGATAAAATGATGTATAGGGCAGAATATGGTGTGTTCCTAACATAACTACAACCATTTCTAAAAAAAATCAAAACCTACAAGATCAATGTTAAAAAATGGCAAAGAGTTACATAGTAAAATTAGTCCATTCAATGTTATGGGCTACAAATGCTTGGCCAAGCATATGTTATATATAGCTAAAAAATGATATATTTTAGAAAAATAAAAACCTATACTCTCTATTAATCCATTTTTGGCACCTATCCCATAAGATAACTTTCTACTTACAAAAGGAAACACCCTCCCCTCCTAATCAATAAGTTTGCACACATACAATTTGGTTTATAATAGGTTATTCTAACCAACCTTCATATGATATTAAATCAAAACCATTGTATAGACATAAGATATATATGTTTCACTTGGGCTATCTTGGAATCAAAAATTTAATGGAAAGTAAAGTAATTAGATTTACTAGTTTTGTAAATTATACATCAAACAATTAGTCATTGTAACATGTTCTACTTTTATCAATTGAAATATAAGTTTATGTATATTTCTTCACACATGCATCAACATACAGATTACAAATATTTCCTTACTTCTTCCTACATAGAATTAAACTTATAATATTTAATTAAGGAAAATAAATAAACTGTTTAAAGAAGGTATATCTCATGTATATGCATATACATAATTGGTTTATATATATACACATTTATAGCCTTTGTTATAGTAATAATTATGTATACACATTATTTTAAAATAAGAATAGAAATTCCATTTCCTTGTAAAGTATATAAAAGATGTAGTATCTTTTACCAAAAACCCATTTCCTAAAACAAGAACTTCAACCAAGTAGAAGTTTTACAAATTTCGCAACTATTACTCTATTTCCAAAAGTACAAATAGTATTATCATACAAAAATTACACAGAGAATTTATAAGATTGTTCTTGTAATATTTTTAAAACAATCATCTCTTCCATTAATTTAGTTAATCATTTTTAAGATAAAATGAATTAATTATTAACCATCTGTCTAAGAATCCCTTTGAGACAATGTAAGAGAACTCAATCATAATCGCAAAAAAATCTAGGTGTATTTCATCTATCCAAGAAAGACATTCACTCACCTTTGAAGAGAAGTTCATAGAATAGTAATAGTTTGAATTTATGAAAAAGGACATAAACAATGTTGGTTTCCCAAATGAACAAATCCACTAAATCCTAGAAGTAAGCCACATTTCATGCTCAAATTTAGTGTAGGATTTGGCCAATGAATAGGAAATGAGATCAAACATGTTTCCCCTGCACTTCAGGCTTTGTAGCCCTAGGGGTGAACCTTTTAGTAATACCTAAATATTCATACATGCACTCAATAGGTTATTTCTTAACAAATAATGCTCTCACAATAATATGCCAAGAAACATGAAATACAATCAACATTGGCTAAGATATTGGAAAAATTTCATTAACTAGCATGGAGAACATGGTAAATACAAATAACCCATAAAATAGGAAAAATAGAATAGAATGGCTTGGATTGTTTCTAAAAATGTCTTACGCTTTTGGATATATTTGTGCCGAATCATGGGCCAAAGAGTCAAACATAAAACTACAAAAAAGATCTTATTAGAAAACTAGGTTCAACCAATGGATTTAATTATGTTAATGCCTTACATTAACAAATCCACTCATTTCATCATAAAGCTCTACTTACCGGATCCCACTTGTGCACTCTAAATCATAGTTATCTGATCAAAATAATTTAAGTCTTTACCTGAAAGAGAATTATGGACAAACAACACAATCATAGGAAACTTGTGAGAAAAAATTAGAACATTTGATGGAGCCTCAAATTTTGTTCTTTGAGTTCCATTTATTATTTTGCCACATTACTAGTCTGTCATTCTATTCGGAAGAAACCTAGGGTTGGAATTTTATTTTTTCCTTCAAAGAATCCTAATGTTCTATCTAAAACCTTGGGTTGGATCTATTTTTCCATTACCTTTTTGAGGGATGTTTTAGAATGACTTATGTCCCATTGACTCATCTAGGCCGGGCCCCCTTTTAATAAACAATGTTAAATATTTTGCCTAACTTTATTATTTCCTAAGTCTAGGTTGGCCCGTGCCCCGTGTTTTAAGAACAACTTTGAGCAATCATTTGTCATTGTTCTAGGCGATGTTCCCTTTCCCCTTTTAATAATTTTTTTATTTTGTAGGGAATTATTTTTTAGTGACCATTGATCATCCTATAGTTGATCCTGACCATTCCCCATGATCTTGTGATGGCCTCACCGCTGGGTTTCAACTAATTATGAAATCATAGGCTAGCGCCACGTGTCTCAGTTGTCGATGCCGAAAGAAGATTAATAAAAGATGATTTAATTTGGTATTAGGTTTTAATACATTATATAGTGGGTTACTAAAATAGTTGTGAGATGCACATGCTGAAGATCAATGGTGGTGTTATAATCTTGATGAAAATTTTATCGATGGTTATGTTTAGTGCTAATGATGGTTGTAAGTGAACATGATTGCCGATGGTGGGAATCAACGGTTTCCCGCCATCGCATAATCCAAAGATGTAGGATGTTTAGTGATTACAATATCATGGGAAAGCGCCATGTGTATTCCTTTGGTGCTACATATTGTGGTGGGCCCTCGATGGTGACATGGAAATTACATCAGCCTTTTTGAAGGTAGTTGTTCGATGATCTGACAAAAACAAAAGATCAACGGCTGGAATTTAAATTCGCATCAAATGTGATTGGAGTCACTGGCACGACAAGAAAATGAGCTTTAATGGCAGATGAGATGTTTATTGGCTCAATTCAATTGACATAAAGTATTTGATTTCATTATGTTTTCACCACAAATGCATTCAAGTATTTTTGAAGTAGTTTAGAGCTAGAGATAAAAAAAAATTTGAGTGATCACAATGAAAGTTTGGTTCTCTGCAAGGCATGAAATCCTGTGAGTTATTTTTTGTGTTGCTTGGTTTAATTTGATTGTGATTTTTGTGAAGGGTTGTAGTGTGTTGTTCAAGGGGTTTGTTGATTATCATTGTAGGGTTACTGGTCCATTTGAATTGTGGGAAATTGCAAGGTTTTGTTGTAATTTCATTTATGGGTAGCCCTAGTTTGTTCAAGGATTTGAATTTTAAAGAAGCCCTAGTTGTTTAAGATGGCACCACCAAAGTAGCATTCTAGCCATATTGATTAATTATAGAGTAATTTATATGATGAATTTTTGGATCAACTCCCATTATTAACAAATTTTAGGAAGAGGGGTTTAATTTTAATGAGTGGAAAAACCTTAGGCGAAGGAATAGTGTGCAAGAATTATAATATTGCAGATGGTAGGGTTCCTATGACTAGTCTGGAAATGTTTAGGCTATGGTATGGACAATGAAACTTACCTCATCCCTTCTCTAATGGCTGGAGATATGACATAGGGAAACTAGAAGTGCCAAATGTGTTTCCTAATATTGACCTACTCATAACAATGGAAACATAGTATGACCCTGTTACAAGGGTAATAAGGGATAATGATGGTGGGATTTTGCTAAGTATAAGCACAGATGAGCTTCAACAAATGTTTGAATTGAGTGAATATAACTCATTTTTTGTTCCAATTGATTTTGAGGAGATGAAGTAGGAATATGCAAGGTCAAAGCCTCTCTTCAGATTGGAGTTTCTTCCTCCTCATCTGGCTAGGGTAGACAGTTCAATGATTCATATCAGCTCAAGTGACTAGGAGCCATTTAGGCTAGCTGTTTTTCCAATCACTTCTTGGCAACATTTTATTCACTGTGCCAGATTTTTGGGTTCAACTCTAATACTATGATTCCAATTGCATACATGTTCATGGGGGCCCAAATTCAGGATCCCAATTTCTCTATGGTGTATAACTTTTCATCATTTCTTATAGAAAAGATGCATGAGGGTTTGTTGAAGTTGCATGTGGGGAATGTTGGCACTTCTTTCTTCTAGTACTCCTTGTTAATGCATATGCCTTTATACAAGAATTTCAATTTATTCTTAGAGAAGATGGAGTTGAGGCAAGAAGTGAATGGAGAAATATTACCAGTGTAGGTCTGGAGTGTAGACTTATCATACAATAGGGGAGGTACTAGTTTTGTGCAATTTGATAATTTCTTTGCCTCCAGACTCAGGGCTTGGTTGGTGGTAAATGTTCCTATAGTTCCTAAAGACTTACATGACTTCCTCCAACCAAACATGAGGAATCTTGACTTGAAAATCTGCCACAATTGGGGTGATATCATCTTGTACCCCGTAAGTATTGTTTTAAGGGTATATGGTTTCCTCGGGCTCCCATTTAGCATACCATCAAGAATGGGGTTTTCTCAGGTCATGTGGCAACTAGGTTGTATTCATGAGGACAACCTGATAGGGAAAGGAAAAGGGACTTTGTTCCCTGACTACACTATTGTTTCTAATTTTGTCTTTTCCAAGGGAGGATGGGTTCACTTTGGAAGGTTTTTTGATGATTTCCATTTGAGGAGTGGCCCTAGGAGGAGACAAGAACTTGATGGATTATTTGCCTTGTTCAGGCAATAAATTAAAGGTGGCATGTTTGCACATGAATTCAACTTTCCTAAAGACCTAATCAAAAATGAATTTGATTTGAATAGGAAGGAATTGAATAAAGAAAAATGAATTGCATATCAGAAGTTACTGGCCATGGTGCATAAAATGGATCCAAAATATGATCCATTGATGGAGTTCACTCCATTCCACAAGAGAATTTATTTCTTGTTGGATAACTTCAAAGAGATCATGGGCACCTTGATGACCAAGAAGGTCAATTTGGAGTTATATTTTGGAATTCAAAGACTAGAATCAAGGCCTAAAGAAACAAGGCCAACTTATCAGCCCTCAATTGATTGACCTCTATAAAAGAGAAAAATTAATTACAATAGCAATGAGGAGGAAGGAGATAAGAAAGGAAAAAATAATGAAGATAGCATCACAACAAGGTCCAAAGATCATAGCACCTAGAGGGATAAGGATTGTTGATTTGGATTCACCACTAAGAAGTGATCCTGTAGCTCTACCATCAGAGCCAAGCCCTAAGAGGCAGAGAGTTGAGGAAACACAAGAGAATATAATGGATGAGATAATTGTAATTGATCAAGACTTGCAGGTTGGTATCCCTTCCCATCCTATATCAACACAGTTGGTTTAATCCGATATGGATGTAAATGGGAAATATGTACAAGATGCCAGAATGGAGGCCTGCAAGGCATTCTTAGATGATGATGCCTATGTAAAGACTCTTGCATTCTTGCAACTAGTGTGGAGAGTAAAGCTAGAAGAATACTAGGACAAATGCAAGGGAAGGAGAGAATCAATACTTGATAGGTCTAAGTAGGAGAATGATGATGAGGTGAAAGCCGAATTAATAAAAGAATTCAAAAACATCACTCCTGAGGAGGGAAGGAGACTTGTGACTCAAGATGATCTCCTAATTTTTCCTGAATGGGACATAGCCAATGCAGTAGCATTCAATGCTAACTTATAGTCTAAGCATCCTATACAAAATAGTGAGGAAGAGGTTAAGGCATCTCTATAGGACTCTGGCTTCAGTGAGGAGTATGAAAATCTAGCAATATGGACATTGGCACCCCATGGCAGAAAGGAAAATGTAACTAATATTAGCCAAAACTTAACGGGAGGGTTAATAATCAAAAGAGCTTCTGAAACTTCAACTACAAAAGCTACAAGCCTAACTGTAAATGTGGCCATATTGGCCCAAAAGATAGCTAAAAGGGAAGAGGTTGAAAAGAAGAGTTTGATGGATAAGTACAACAATATAATTGGAAAATATATAGGATGCAACAAAGGAATGTTGAGCTGCAATATGAAGTAGATAGGCTGAAATATGTGCAGGTAGGAGAATCCTTTAGTGCTCTTGGTATCAAGGCATTACCTTCTATTTTAGGGTCAGTCCCCCCTACTTCTCCAATTATTTCTGCTCTAAGATCCCCCATCCAAACACCTACTCTTAGTCCTACATTAGGGCCAGTTGAGGATGAGGTTGAATACTTTATAGATCCCACTAAGAAACATATTTTAAATAAGATTTCAGAGTTATAGGCTTCTTTAAAAGTAAGTGAGGATGGAGTAGTTTCCAAACACAATGAGGTGGTTGACACAGTTTTGAGGCACTTAAATGAGAAGGTTGATGGTAGATTACCATCAATACATTCTTTATATTCTTTATTCTTGGATGAAATAATAAATATAAATAGGGATTGAGATATAGTTTTTCCTTTGGCTGAGAAGTGGATCCCTAGGGCCAATGATCTATATATTATGTACAAGACCTCTAGATTTGATGTAGATAACAGGCCCCAATCATTGAGGCCTACTCAATTTTTTGTGAAATCATTGAAGGGTTTCAAGGCCTTACCTAATGATTTGAGTAGGAGAATTAGGGAACTGGTAAAGATCTTTGATGATTGGAGTGATATATTTTTTCTAGATATAATTGATACACAAGGAAACATTAAATCACTACAACAGTGGTAGGAAAGGGCGGATTAAGTTATGAATGCACAAATCAAATTGATTTGTGATGATTCTGACTATGATTTGTTGGTGAGCAGTATGGATAAAATAACTAACACAACACATTATTAAAGTCTTTTGAAAGAGAGGCCAATCAGGTTGCAGTGAAATACACACCTTACAATACTAAGGTGAATGAGGTAGTGAATTTTGATTGGCCAATAGATGAAGAGTATCAGAGATGCGTCAAGAAATACTTAAATGAAGATGAGTAAGATGGTGTCTACTACCGGCAGCTAACAGCTCAACGGTTATGGTTATAACTGATTGTGGTTTTTTCTCCATGGTTGTTTTTTGGTGCAGGTTTTGAGGTTTGGCCAATGTAGTAGCTATTCTCTAATGAGTGGAATTAACAAGAAGATGCTCTAGGACTTGATGATTGCAATCATATTTTTGAAGTGTCACAGAGCGATCCAATTGACCGGTGACATGTGTATTTTCTGGCCCAATGCTTATTTTCTCCTTCATTCTCTATAAGAAGGATTTAAAGGCTAGAAATAAGGGTTAGCAAGTTAGATATTTTCAGGTCGAGTCTAGGCGTAGTTGCAGAGCAGGTTCTAAAGCCTATTGATTCAGTATAAATGAAATTTAGATTTTGTGTCATTCTGTAGTAAGGTTCTAGATTTATAAAAGTTTGATGTTTCATGATAGTACTAGCATTTGATTTATAATGATTTATCTTGAGCTCATGTCTCTCCTTTGTATAAGAATATCATAATTTTGAATAATATAATCAAGGGTTATTATGTTCATCTCACTATTATGGTGTGTATGATGTCCATTTTGGCTTTAATTCAAAGAATTAATTAAAATTCTTGAATGGAGTTATAGATGGATATGTTTATAAAGGGATTTGGTAAGAAGTATTGGTTTAGGATATAGATTGATGTTGTAAGGAAATATTTTCAGAGATCTTATATGTTATGTGTTTGAATCTGTCATGGAATTTTAAATATTTGTGAATTTGACTCCCCAATGGTATATGGCACTAGTCTAAATCGTATTTTTTTGTGAGGTTTTATGTTTGCTTGTCTTTGCTTAGAGCTTGCTACAAAATTGCAAAGTAAATGACTATCTTAAGTTGTGAAGTATTGGTGTAATCATCTCATGCTCCAAGTAGTTGATACTATTGATGAAAAGTCAATTCAATTCAGTATTATCCTATTTTGTTGAGATATTAAATGGGATTATCTGTTAATTGTTAATGATTGTTTATAATTTTGGTGCAAAGATTATAAAAACATTAAGAGGACCACCCTCCTAGGTTTTGTAGAGCCCAAAGTGTAGGAGGTTTATTGTTAAAATCCTCATCAGTTGGTCTAGGTCCTTCGAGTTGACCTTGATTAGAATTATCAATTATATAGGTAGAATAGAAGATAAATTTGGTTATATTAAAAAGGAACCAACAACATCTTTGATATATTGAATTCATATGATTAAAATCTTACAAATCTGTAGACAAATTCATGACAGTAATATGTTGTTGCACAAATTGGTTAACACTTGCTCATAAAACCAAGTTGTTACAATTTGCTTTCTCCATTTATGACTCAGACTTAGTACTATTCTACATTACTATCCTAATTCAGAATTTCAAAACCCTTATAGATGAGAAATAAATAAAATATATAAAAGAAGGGGAGGCCCTAGAACTACATTTACATGTGACACTCAAATCCTTCATCTGCCATTGATCAATAATTTCGTTTGCTCCCAAAAACCTTCAATCTACACCTTACCTCAGTATTTTTGTTGTATTCACTTTTAGTTTTCAATAGAAAATTCCCCTTTACCTTGCCACATGAAAACTATTTTTTCTTTCTCATGAAAACCCTTTTATTTCTCTTACATGGTTTCACTTTACATATTGACTTCCCAAAAAATAAAATATTCACCCCACTTTGCATCTAAAGTCTTTACATTTAAATGGTGGAGGCATTTAAATATTTTATATTGGGATGCATAAAAATCTTTTACCACCACCATTTCACCTTTCACTTTGTATTTACAATTTGTTTTAAAATAGTGAAATGAAGGCTTAAAAATTATATCATCAAAAAAAAAATTTACCCATGCCCCAATCTACTTACCTAGCAAAGTAAAATATTTATTTTACTTTATATCAAAACACTTTATTTCTGAAAGGTGAAAGCCTTTAATTATATTATTGGGGTAATAAAGTATCGCCCTTTCCTTTTAATTCTTTCATGGGCCCACAATTGGCTTACCCTGCACACCCCACAACATTTTTAGAGACATCATCCTCCATCCCACACGGTTAGTAGGCTAGGGTCCAAATTGATCCATGCCTCATCCTTCAATGTAGGTCATTGATCGTGGGTTTTTTCCCTAGTTCCTCTGTGTTCTGTGGTGTTGTAATATCTTTTTCAATATCAAATTGATCCTTTTAGTGAGCACGATGATGCCCCACTATCAACAAAAAAAATTCCTATTCTCCATGTGAATTCTTTACAATATAGACCTCGAGCCCTTTTCAAATCGTGTTTCCTTTCCCATTGTATTCTTCCACTTATTTCAAAACTATTTAATGCTTCCAATTTTCAAATGGAATGTCAATGTAACCATTCTTTGCATCTGATTTTATTTTGGGAAAAATTATCTATGTCTTTGTTTTGGTGCCAATATTTGTGTAACTCTTTCAATCTATGGCTGCCTCCCAACTATTGGATCAAGCTTTCCTTCCTCTACTTGTTTTGTCAAATTAGTTCCATATTCCTCAAGAGTTGGAATCTTGTTGTTGTTGCTACCACCTCCTACTCTAGCATCAACAACCTCTTTATTTTCACCAACCATATAAATGAATTGAGTTCGAATATTGTTGGGGTCAACTCCAAGTTTCTCAAGCACATGACTTGCAAAACCTTCACCCTCATGTAGAAAACCTAAGAGAAAGTGTTCAGATCCTATGTAATTATTTCCAAGTTGTCGAGCTTGTTCAAGTGCAAGTTCTAACACATGCTTTCTCTTGGAGTGAATAAAATCTCCGCAAAACAAAAAAACCCCACCTTTTCCAATGATTTTATCAACCTCTAGATGAGCCTCCTTTAAATTGACTCCCATGAATTTCAAGACTTTATTCCCTTCACTAATGAGACCCAATATAATCTTCTTTTTACCCACAAAGTTGTGCCCAAGGTGTCATGCTTCCTCTTGAGAAATAAATAAATCATATGATGGTTCTATAAAGAAGACAAAAAGATCTAGATTATATGGCCAACAAGGATTCTCATTTCTAATGTTAAGTTATTATATGATTAAAACATGGATGGTCTAAGGGAACTATAGCCAATGTATTTTTGTATTTCTCTTTGCCAAACATACACAAAGAATTAGACAAGCTCTTTATTCACCTCGAATGCATCCCAATGGTTTCTACGTTGAATTGGTTCTCATTTAAATCATCTTCCCTAGCTGCAAAATAATGCATATGAATCCTCATACTCAAGAACCTAGACAATATTAGCTTGTATAAAAGAGTTTATTTTTCAGTATCATGTAGCTATTCAATCAACCAAACAAGATTAAATAATGAATCAAATCATTTCTTTAGTTTGTATTTTATTATAAAAAATATATATGAAATCACCTTTGTGCCCCTTATATTGTCCCTATTTGTATTCTTCTAGACACTTTAAAATTCATGAACGGTTGCCCTCTTGACTAGTAAGTTGTCCTCAAATTGTATGCCACAAGCTTGGTCCCCTTGTGGGCTTGACTAATTTTTTTTATCTTGACACAATTTTTATGCTTAGTTGACCTTGAGGTTGCTTCTGAATGCATTTGGCATGAAAAATTGAAGTGGGTTATCATTAAAATTATCTTTCTAGCATATTTGCATAGTGATCCAAACTAGCCCAATAGCCTCTAGAATCTCCCTAGAAAACTAGTCAAACAACCTCCTAGAACCACTAAAATGCACAGGCATGCATACATTTAACCCAAGAACTTAGTTCAAAAAATGGTTCGAAAAAAGAGATTTCAAGGTGCAATATATTCAATTCCAAAGTTGCTCACTTAGACTTTTCTACAACTGCACCTATCAAAAACCAATTAAGGCTCACCAAGTTATCATCTTGAAAAAATATCAAATCACCTCTTAGGAAGATACCACTCAAAACATTAGATAATTTGGGTCCATTGAGTATGTGAAAAAGAGGGATTTCCTTCAATCCACATTATTCACAAGATATTAGGGGTCAAAGTTCACCTCCTTGAAACATTCAAAAAATGCAGATATAAAAATAAAACAAATTGCATTTGCTTTTTCCCTTGTAAAAATATCAAATTTGATCATGAGGATCTAAAACTAGAACAAGGAGAGTCTTAATGTGAGGGGAATGTAGTTCAGAAATCTATTTTCCATGAAAATCATCCAGATGTGAAATATTAGTCTAAACAAGAGGCCACTTCACTAGATTGAGAGTATGCAAACAACAAAATAGTTCTAGATTCCTCCAGCTTTGCATTTCAAAATCCTATGAAAACTCTTCACAGGAAGCTAAAATCATACATACATGTTCAAATATGTAAAATTAATACACTCACCAAGGGGTTTGTCATGAAAGTCAACTGGCTCCAAATTATGACCCTCCAAAGTAGGTCACTTGGGCAGACTTTTCAGGGGCACTTATGAGTGCAAATCAAATTTTCACATCATGGGCACTTCAAATTTTTAAAATTTGAAGATGTCACCAGTGGCTCCAACTGGGGATGCATTCCCCTTGCAGGCATGGTGAGATTCTAGATCTCTAGGGAGTATACAAAGTGCCAAGTCTATTGGGTGCTCCAAAACTACTTCTTTATTCAACTTTTTTTACCTCATTTGATGGCCCCAAGCCACCAAACAAAAAAAGCGAAGTCAATATTTACCCTTGTCAAACACCAATCTATTAAAAATATTGATCTCCCTCAATCCATACTTGCCTCTGTCACACCACAACAACAAGATTGACTGCATTTCTACAAACACAAGTATCATGCTTCCTTTGTATAAGTGGAAACTTGCTTCTTGTTTAGTTTTACTGTCACATGGAAACCAAATCACATAGGCAATATCAATGTTACTCATTTCATTTTTTGATTTTTTGGTAAATGGAAAGGTTTCAAGATAATGATCAAGACTACATGAATACACAGTCTTATCACATTTAATAACCCCCTCATAATGGCTATGCTTAGAGAATATGTTATGCCTCAAAAACAATGTGCAATCCTCCTATGTGTTGAGCAAAGAATGCTTGCATATTTGTAACTTGTTCAATTGAATTGTATCACAAAATTTTTTATCTCCACCAAAACAATACAACTCAGTCACATTATTATATGCCTCAAGGTTTTGAAAATCATATTTATCAACATCTATGAGTCCATTATCCACTTTCAAATCATGGCATTCAAAAGAAATGTCAGCATCCCAAACAATGTTACCTACTCAATCTCATAGACAAGATTGTTAGCACTCAATATGTTATCACAAAAAGAGGCTTCAAGTACAAGTCCATATGAATTAGAACCTTCATTTGCAACAAAATCATCATAGTGAGTGTTCAAAACACATTCCCTATTGCAAATATTATCACACTCAACATTACCTCCTACTGCACCAACATGCAAATCTGAAGCATATTGCTCATGAGAAGGACTATGAGTTGTAGATCTAGAGAAAATATGCTCATATGCATCCATGTGATTGACACAATCATGTTCTTCAAGTGAAAACTCATCATAAGGATTTTCATTAGCTGTACCAATGTTTACCTCTACATTTTCACTTTCATTTACAACTACATCTATGCTATCATCATGAAAACATGGCGTAGAAACTTCAAAATCAGAAAAAGGCATAAAATAATGTGAATAATCAAGCAAGAAAAGATTTCCCTATTCACTATTTACATCACCAACACACACATGCTCTGCACAATCAACCAATTGAACTAATTCATTCAATAAATATCATACATAAATACCTTTTTCTTTGTCCATACTGTTACAACAATCAGCAAGGTCACATTCTTCATTGTCATACCCAAAAATAGCATTTGTTTCTTCATTGCAACTACTTGTGGATGATATCTCCAATTGAAATTCATTGCACACTTTGTCATTTAAATCTGATACACAGAAATTCTCAAAATAATTCCTTAAATCAAAAAAACTCCTTTGTCTCATCATCATGTGATGCAAAGCTAGAGGAAGGAAAACAACCTCACACAATCTCTTTTGACAAAACTCAAACATTGTTAGTTTGCTTACTTATCTCAAGTTCACTTTTCCCCTCACAAATCCTTGTTTCAACACACCAAACTGAGGACAAGGCCAAAAAAACCTTATTTATTCCTCAAAACACTTTAACCAAATTCAAATTGACTAACTCAAAACCTTTCAACAACTCATACAATTCTAACATGTAAGCTTTCAAAACTGGCCAAGCCAACAACTAGGCCCCTTTAGGCCACATAAACAAGAAACATCCATTACCCAAACCCATTTATCTTTCCCAATGGAAAAAAAAGGTGTAAATATACCTGATACAACATAATTAAACCATTTCCCATTCTTTACTCATAGCATTTCATCATATATTTATGCTAAACCTTCATTTAAGATTCCCAAAAAAAACTATCATAAGACTGCCCTGATAAGACAATCAACAAATAAGGCCCTCAAAAAATTAAATTCACCAAACCATATTTGAAAATGGTTCAAAATACTCCTAATAACCTTTTAAAAACAATATCCTTCAAGGAGCACTTGAAAACCACAAGCAAAACTCTTTAGATCTCACTGTACACTGTATTTTAATGATTTTTCACAATTTTCAGAACTAAGGCATCATTGTTCCATATGATATCCTTAATATTTCGGCCTGAATCTTTGTAATAAGGAATAATATGTAAAAAAAAGACAACTCACCTAAAATTAGACCATTCCATCATGTATTTTGGGAGAAACTTAATTTTATTTCCCTTTGTTTACCCTAATCTGTGTTTTTGGCAGTTTTAAGAAAAATCACAATATCTCATTCAATTTTCCACCAATCTACATGAAATAAAAATAAAATATAAGTTTATTACATATATTATCAATTAGAAACATTTATTCATGAATATAATCTCGTACAAATTTGTACAGTACCATAAAATAGAGAATTTCAGTAGAAATATGCTTTAAAATAGTGCTTATTGATCTATTTCACTTCTCCAATCACCCATGAAGTTACAATGCATAAAAAGGAATTTTTAAAGGAAATACAAGTGAATTTTAATCTTCTAACTACCTCTAACTGATCCTACAACCTAAATGACTCTTCATCTTCTAATATTACCTTTGTGCAATTTTACATTTTTATGTGAGACAACTTTTGCATTTTCTCAAATTTGACAAAACATTGAATATTGACCCTTCTAATGACCTCAAATATATTAAAATGACTCTAATAAAATTATTACAATGTAGGAACAATAATATTCAATGAAATTTCAAAAATCTCTTCATGGAGGCCTAATTTTGCCAAGGTGTTCCTACACCAAACTCCCGACCAAGAAAAGAATCCAAGTCCACTTGGATTGAGGTTGTCAACAACCTTCATTCCTCGTATGATTTGGCACCTTAAAATAACTTCCATCACCTTCATTTTCACTTTAGGTTTTAATTTTTCCATGAAAATCAGCTTCCTGCATTGCTCACCAACTGAAACCAAAACTTTCACTCTTTGGTGCATCTTAATATCATGCTTCTCCCTTAGTCCCTTAACCTAAAACTTGCTCCTTGTCCAAAATATTAGTATAAAAAATAAATGAAACAAAGTTTCTACCATCATACCTCCATCATTCATCAATTCTTTGCAAACCTCCAAGGCCAACTCATCCATAATCTTCTCTTTAATCAACTCAACCTTTGAAATCAGGTCTCTCATCTCTATCATACCTTCATCATGCTTGGGAATGCCTGCAATACTTTGACCTTCTTCATACATGAACTCTTCTTTATCATCTTCAAATATTTCTTTCTCTTTTACCTTCATTTTCTTCCTTCTCTTGACTATCTTCTTTATGGGCCATGAAACTTTTTTCTTAACCTTCACGTGCCAACTTGTCACATCCCTCATCATCTACTCTATCCTCACCATGGATTCCCAGAACTCTTTTTCAAACCTCTTCATTTCTTGCTTCAACTCAACAATCTCTCTATCAAAATTTTATTGTCTCTTCTTCTTCTTCCTCTCTCCCTTTTCCTACAATTTCCTTCTCAGTATCTCCATCTCTTCTAGATGATCTAAGCAAGTCTGTCCTTGCTCAAAACTTCTCAACTTTCTTCAACTTTCTCTCTGCCTTCTCAATGGTAGCAACCAGGTTCTCTTCTGAATCTGCAACCAAACACACACAACTACAAAACCACATTACCAAAACAAATTTCTTTCTCAGCCCAGACCTTTTTCTGAGCTTTGATACCAATCTGATGTAGAACTGGAGGAAGAAAAACAACCTCACACAATCTCTTCTGACAAAACTCAAACATTCTTAGTTTTCTTACTCATCTCAAGTTCACTTTTCCCCTCACAAATCCTTGTTTCAACACACCAAACTGAGGACAAGGCCACAAAACCCTTATTGATTCCTCAAAACACTTTAACCAACTTCAAATTAACTGACTCAACACCTCTTAACAACTCATACAATTCTAACATGTAAGCTTTCAACATTGGCCAAGTCAACAACTAGGCCCCTTTAGGCCACATAAACAAGAAACTTCCATTAACCAAACCCATTTCTTTTTCCCAATGGAAAAAAAAAAAGTATAAATATACCTGATACAAAATAATTAAACCATTTCCCATTCTTTCCTCATGGCATTTCATCAAATATTTATGCTAAACCTTCATTTAAGATTCCCAAAAAAAACTGTCATAAGACTGCCTTGACAAGACAATCAACAAATAAGGCCCTCAAACACTTAAATTCACCAAACCATATTTGAAAATGGTTCAAAATACTCCTAATAACCTTTTAAAAACAATATCCTTCAAGGAGCACTTGAAAACCACAAGCAAAACTCTTTAGATCTCACTGTACACTGTATTTTACTGTTTTTCACAATTTTCAGAACTAAGGCATCATTGTTCCATATGATATCCTTAATATTTCAGCCTAAATCTTTGGAATAAGGAAGAATATGTAAAACAAAGACCACTCACTGAAAATTATACCATTTCATAATGTATTTTGGGAGAAAATTAATTTTATTTCCCTTTGTTTACCCTAATCTGGGTTTTTGGTAGTTTTAAGAAAAATCACAATATCTCATTCAATTTTACACCAATCTGCATGAAATAAAAATAAAATAGAAGGTGATTACATATATTATCAATTAGAAACACTTATGCATGCATATAATCCCATACAAATTCATACAGTACCATAAAACAGAGAATTTCAGAAGAAATATGCTTTAAATAGTGCTTTTATTGATCTATTTCACTTCTCCAATCACCCATGAAGTTACAATGAATAAAAAGGCCTTTTTAAAGGAAATACAACTGAATTTTAATCTTATAACTACCTTTAACCGATCCTAAAACCTAAATGACTCTTCATCTCCTAATATTGCCTTTGTGCAATTTTACATTTTTATGTGAGACAACTTTTGCATTTTCTCAAATTTGACAAAACATTGAATATTGACCCTTCTAATGACCTCAAATATAATAAAATGACTCTAATAAAATTATGACAATGTAGGAAAAATAATATTCAATCAAAATTCAAAAATTTCTTCATGGAGGCCTAATTTTGACAAGGTGCTCCTGCACCAAACTCCCAACCAAGAAAAGAATCTAGATCCACTTGGATTGATGTTGTTAACAACCTTCATTCCTTGTACGATCTTCCACCTTAAAATAACTTTCGTCACCTTTATTTTCACTTTAGGTTTGAATTTTTCCATGCAAATCAGCTTCCTGCACTGCTCACCAACTAAAACCAGCACCTTCACTCTTTGGTGCATCTTAATATCATACTTCTCCCTTAGTCCATTAACTTGAAACTTTCTCCTTGTCCAAAATATTAGTATAAAAAATAAATGAAACAAATTTTCTACCATCATACCTCCATCATTCATCAATTATTTGAAAACCTCCAAGGCAAATCATCCATAATCTATTGTTTAATCAACTCAACCTCTGAAATCAGGTCTCTCATCTCTTTCATACCTTCATCATGCTTGGGAATGTTTGCAATACTTTGACCTTCTTCATCCATGAACTCTTCGTTATCATATCTTCAAAGATTTCTTTCTCTTTTACCTTCATTTTCTTCCTTCTCTTGACTATCTTCTTAATGGGCCATGAAATTTTCTTCTTAACCTTCAAGTACCAACTTGTCACGTCCTTTATCATCTACTCTATCCTCACCATGGATTCCCAAAACTCTTTTTCAACTCTCTTCATTTCTTGCTTCAACTCAACAATTTCTCTATCAAAATTTTCTTGTCTCTTCTTCTTCTTTCTCTCTTCCTTTCCCTGCAATTCCCTTCTCAGTATCTCCATCTCTTCTAGATGGTCTCAACAAGTCTCTCCTTGCTCACAACTTCTCAACTTTCCTCAACTTTCTCTCTGCCTTCTCAATGGTAGCAACCAGGTTCTCTTCTGAACCTGCAACCAAACACACACAACTACAAAACCACAATACCAAAACCAATTTATTTCTCAGCCCAGACCTTTTTCTAAGCTCTGATACCAATCTGATGTAGAGCTGGAGGAAGAAAAACAACCTCACACAATCTCTTTTGACAAAACTCAAACATTCTTAGTTTGCTTACTCATCTAAAGTTCACTTTTCCCCTCACAAATCCTTGTTTCAACACACCAAACTGAGGACAAGGCCACAAAACCCTTATTGATTCCTCAAAACACTTTAACCAACCTCAAATTTATTGACTCAAAAACCTTTCAACAACTCATACAATTCTAACATGTAAGCTTTCAAAACTGGCCAAGTCAGCAACTAGGCCCCTTTAGGCCACATAAACAAGAAAATTTCATTACTCAAACCCATTTCTCTTTCCTAATGAAAAAAAAAGTGTGTAAATATAGCTAATACAACATAAATAAACCATGTCCCATTCTTTACTCATGGCATTTCATCAAATATTTATGCTAAACCTTCATTTAAGATTCCCAAAAAAAACCATCATAAGATTGCCCTGACAAGACAATCAACAAATAAGGAACTCAAACACTTAAATTCACCAAACTATATTTGAAAATGGTTCAAAATACTCCTAATAACCTTTTAAAAACAATATCCTTCAAGGATCACTTGAAAACCACAAGCAAAACTCTTTAGATCTCACTATACACTATATTTTATTGTTTTTTGACAATTTTCAGAACTAAGGAATAATTGTTCGATATGCTATCCTTATTATTTCGGCCTGAATCTTTGGAATAAGGAATAATATGTAAAAAAAATACCACTCACCGATAATTAGACCATTCCATCATGAATTTTTGGAGAAACTTAATTTTATTTCCCTCTATTTACCCTAATCTGGGTTTTTGGCAGTTTTTAGAAAAATCACAATATCTCATTCAATTTTCCATCCATCTGAATGAAATCAAAATAAAATGGAAGGTGATTATGTATATTATCAATTAGAAACACTTATTGATGTATATAATCCCATACAAATTTTCATAGTACCATAAAATAGAGAATTTCAGAAGAAATATGCTTTAAAATAGTGCTTTTATTGATCTATTTCACTTCTCCAATCACCCATGAAGTTACAATGCATGCAAAGGAATTTTTAAAGGAAATACAACTGAATTTTAGTCTTCTAACTACCTCTAACTGATCCTACAACCTAAATGACTCTTCATCTCTTAATATTTCCTTTGTGCAATTTTACAATTTTATGTGAGACAACTTTTGCATTTTCTCAAATTTGACATAACATTGAATATTGACCCTTCTAATGACCTCAAATATATTAAAATGACTCCCATAAAATTATTACAATCCAGGAACAATAATATTTAATCAAATATCAAAAATTTCTTCATGGAGGCCTAATTTTGCAAAGGTGCTCCTTCACCATCATGGAAGCTTGTATCAATGCCACACTCAGTTGTAGAAGAGGCAGGACCAAGTGTACCATAGCATTGTTGATTGCATATCTCTTCTTCAAAAAAAAATTTAATTCATACCCATTATCTTGTTGTTGCGAGTGTTGAAAAATATCATCACCACCTTTATTAGAATATCGTTCACTCAAGGAAATCAATTCTACCTCTTATTCTTTAGAAGAATCACAATCACTAGGGCTTCAAATATAATTGTAATCATCTTGAACACCCAGACATGGATTTTTTTCAGCTGGTTGGAAACTTCCATCTACAACACCATTTTTCTCATCATGTCTTACATCTTGACTAATATAGCTATAATATTTATTTGGATATATTTTCTCCATGGTTTGATAAAAAAAATAATCATCACTACATGATGCATTATCATTGTCTTCTACTATACTGGTGTAGGAGCACCCCAAAGTGCATCTAGGAGGGTAATCAAATGGTCAAGACATAACAAATTTTTTAGTTAACCTATGGCCAATCCTTTCCATTTCTTGGATTTGTGCCTTAAAGGCATTAGAGAACTTTTTTTGTGTTCATAAGGTCATGTTGACCTTGTAGACCTCCCTAGGTGTTAGTTTGTTTTACAATTTTGAAAAATAAGGCTTATGAAGAAACATAACCAGCCATGGAACAGTTGGGGGCTTGAGCCTAATTGAATTTGAGAGTTTATTTAGAGGATGCTTCAACCTATGAGCAAGGTTGGAAGGCATTGAGAATGTTTGTAAGTTTGAAATTTGAAGATTACTAAGAGAGGATAGTGAGATTATTAAGGGAAATTATGTGTTTGCTTGAACTTTAGTGTGAACAGGAGAAATCATGCCTCTATAGTTGTTGTAGGTTGAATTATTTGTTATTTTCTAAGCTTTTTGGTGGTATTTAGAGTGTGTGTTCATCTTACAAGTGTTTTGATAGTTGTTTTGTTCCCTTGTGAGTTGCTGATCTGATTGGCAACCTATCAAAATGGGTTGTTAGTTCCTTTTCCCACTATACTTGGTGTATAGTATTTTGGGGATTGGGGCTAGACTCCATGTGTGTAAATATGGTAGACCTAGGAGTAGGTAGGAGTCATGACAACATTGTGAAAGACTTCTCCTAGGCAGGCTTGACAGTGCCCAGCTAGGAAAGTTAGGAAGTGTAAAACACTTGGCTTGTAGGGGTGAACTCTCCTTGCTAAACCACATGGTAGACAGGTGGATGGAAGCCTTGTAGAGGCTTGGTAACAAGGAGGAGGTTCCAACAGTCCATTTGATGGGAGAACAAAATAACAGTTCACTTGGTGGTTAAGAAATGGCTGTAAAATGCCTAAATTTGCTAGTTTGAAGGATAGGCCTATGTACGATCAAGTAAGGGTTGAGACCTTGAAAACCTTGAAGTGGTAGGCATCAAGATTGAGAATCCATAGAAAATATTTGGGGTTATTTTAAGAACTTGGGAGAGTTACCTCTTTTCCTCGGAGGAGAGACTTGTTTTGGAGGCCTAGAATTAGGGAACTAAAACCCTAGGTGAGGGTTTGATGACACCGATGGAGAGTTGGAGTTTGGTGATTGTCCAAGAACCTTAGAAAAATGATAAGAATCCATTGAAAACATATATATACCCCTTCAAGGACCTAATGGAGTGATGAGGACAGTTAGCCTTTAGGGAAGATTAAGGGCTAAGGGAGAGTTAGTGGCAAGGCACCAAGATTGGCTTGGTAGATTAAGGGCTTGATGATAGTAGGGTTGGCTAGTAGAATTGGGGGTGCCTACAGATGAGATAGGACCTAAAAATTAAGGTGGTAGAGTCACCTAGGAGTTCTTGAGAACAAGGACCTAGAGCATGGAACAGTGAGTGTTCCATCCAATCCTACCCTATCAGATTGGTATCAGAGCAAATTAAAGATTTGGGAGTGAATTTTGTATATCAGACTTTGAATCTAGTGGTTTCACAACTATGGTGACCAACATTGAATTGGAAAAGAAGGTTGGGAGAAAGACTAGCTCAACTGAAGCAAGCATTGAACAATGTGCAATTCAAGGCCGATGAGGTTAGTGATAGATTAGAGGGTAGGGAACCAAAGATTGAAGAGGTTGTAGAGGAAGACAAGACCCCTGAACCTGACCCTGTTCTATAAGAGGAGCCATTCTTAAAGGCATTGAAAGCTTTGAGTGGGAAATCACTTGAAGGTATACCATTGTTTAGTGGGAAATTGGAAGCTGACTTAGTCCTAGATTGCATAGAAGGTATGGAGAATCATTTTGAATGTGATGGAGTACCTGAAGCATAGAAGGTGAAGGTGGCCAAGGCTAGATTGGGAGGATCTACCTTGACATGGTGGAAATTCATTCAGACAGAGAGGGAAAAGGAAGGAAAGAGGCCTATTTCAACTTGGAAAGGTATGGTGGAAAAAGTGAGAGAAGCTTACATACCAGATGACTATGAGATTCAGTTACACAAGAAGAGGAAAAGCTTGAGGCAAAGAGAATAGGATGTGAACACCTACACTAAGGAGTTTCAAAAACTTTGTATGAGGTCCAATGTCTCAGAAGATGAAAGTCTCAAAGTAGCTAGGTACCTGAACGGTTTGAATTGGAACATCCAAGAAGAGATGACTCTTCTAAGTCCAAAGACAGTGCATCAATTCTATCAGTTAGCTATCAAGATTGAGGAAAGAAGCAAGAAGAAACATGATCAGGCTTCTAAGAGTAGAGGCAAAGGCAAAGATCAAAGAGATCAAAGAGGACATAGAGGTGGCTACCAAGGTAGAGGCAATGAGCAAAGAAACCAAGGAGAGGCTAAAATCATAGAGAATGGAGGAGAAACATCTTCTAGAGGAGGTTATGGAAGAGATAGAGGTTCTCAAGGAGGATCAAATAGAGGAAGAGGAGCAGGCATGAGCAATTCATACTTTGCTACAATGAAATGCTATCATTGTGGTCAAGTAGGCCATCCAACTTATAGGTGCCCTGAGAAATCATCATCTTCAAATGCTGAGAAGAGGGTGGCATATGCACAAGAGGACACCATGAGCATCAAATCACCTAAGATCAGTCATATTGAATCTGAAATGGGAGAGAATCTGATGTTTAGGAGAGTTTTGATCAGACAACCGGTCAAGGAAGAACCAAAACAAAGAAGAGTGAGATGCAAAATACTTGGTAAAGTATGCAAGGTCATTGTAGATTCAATTTCAATAGATAATATTATCTTAGAAGAGGCAGTAAAGAAGCTCAAATTGGAGAAGGTACCCCACACCAACCCCTACAAAGTGACATGGCTAAACAAAGGGTAGAGTTTTCTTATCAATGAGCAAGTAAGGGTGGATTTTTCTATTGGAGGGTACAAAGATAATATAGTTTGTGATGTATTACCCATGGATGCATGTCATATACTACTAGGTAGACCATGGCAATATGATAGGAGTGCCATGTATGATGGGAAGGAGAATACAATTTCATTTAAGAAGGATGAGAAGACTTTTAATTTGCAGTCACTATCAGAAGAAGATGAAGGACATTCAAAGACACCAAGTGTTCTATTAAGTAGTGGGAAGGAGCTCCTTAACACCCTACATGAAGGAGGAGAAGGATATGTAGTCTTGTTGCAGTCCAAAGAGGAAGATAAGATTGAAAAACCAGTCATACCTGAAGCAGTCCAGAATTTGCTTGAAAAGTATAAAGACATTGTAAGTGATGGTACACCTACAACTTTACCTCCTAAAAGAGCTATTAGTCATCAAATTGAATTCATAACACGAGCATCATTTCCTAACAAAGAAACATATAAGCTTACATTAGATCAGAATCTAGAGGTAGCTAGACAAGTGCAAGAATTGTTGGATCAAGGCTTGATTAGGAAGAGCATCAGTCCATGTGCAGTACCAGTGGTCTTAGCAACTAAGAAAGGAGGCAAGTGGAGGTTATGCACTGACTCCAGAGCAATAAATAGGATCACAATCAGATATAGATTCCCCATTCCAAGGATTGAAGACTTGATGGATTGTCTTGGAGGAGCTCAATACTATACCAAGTTGGATCTCAAGAGTGGATACCATCAGATCAGAATAAAGGATGGTGATGAGTGGAAGATAGCATTCAAGACAACAGATGGGCTTTATGAGTGGAGAGTTATGCCATTTGGCCTCTCTAATTCCCCTAGTACATTCATGAGGCTCATGAATGAAGTACTCAAAGACTTTACATGGATATTTGTGGTTGTATATCTTGATGATATACTCATCTTCAACAAGATAGTAGAAGAACACCTTAAACATGTGGAGATGGTTCTTAGAAGATTGCAAGAGGAGAAGTTAGCCATCAACCTAGAGAAGTGTGAATTATTTAAACAAGATCTGATATATTTGGGTTTTCTAGTGTCTCATGGATCATTGAAAATGGATCCAAGCAAGGTGGAAGCTATCCTAAACTAGCCTACACCAACAATAGGGATAGAGGTAAGAAGTTTCCATGGATTGGCTCAATTTTACAAGAAATTCATAAGAAAATTTAGTGGTATATGTGCACCAGTGCTAGAAAAAATCAAGGGTGGTTTGAAAACTAAATTTGTGTGGACTCAAGAGGCTGAGAAAGGGTTTGAGAAACTAAAACAAGAAGTGGCAACTCAACCTATTCTCTTATTTCCAAGCTTTGACAAATTGTTTACTATGGAGTGTGATGCTAGTGGAGTTGCAATAGGAGGAGTGCTTAGTCAAGAAGGCAAGCCCATAGCTTTCTTTATTGAGAATCTCAATGAAGCCAAGAAGAAGTATTTTACCTATGATCTATAACTGTATGCTATGGTTCAGTCACTTAGGAAGTGGAGGCATTACCTTCTACCCAAGGAGTTTGTGGTTTTTATAGACAATCAGGCATTGAGCTATATCAACACCCAAGAGAAGTTGAGCAATAGACACTTGAAGTGGATGGAGTACATCCAAGATTTTAATTTCACCATCAGGCACAAGAAGGGACAAATGAACAAGGTAGCAAATGCATTGAGTAGAAGATTGTTGACAGTCCAAGAAATATAGATCAAGAGCATTGGCATAGAGTGTTTCAAAGATCTCTATGGGGAGGATGAGGATTTCTCAGAGGCCTACAAGGTATGTTCTAACTTTGAGAATTATTTTCATAGCCAATACTCAAAGTATACTTTGCAAAGTGGATTGCTGTTTAAAGGGAATCAACTATGTGTTTGAAAAGGGTCAATGAGAGAAAACCTTATTCAAGAAAAGTATAATGGTAGTCTTAGTGAGCACTTTTGCATCAATAAGACATTAGAACTAGTGCAAAGGTTCTACTATTGGCCTAAGTTGGCAAGAGATGTCAGGAGACATGTAGAGAATGTGTTGCATGTATGAAAGCCAAGGGAGGAGCTAGTAATGCTGGCCTATATCAACCCTTACCCATTCCTAATAGACCATGGGAGTGTGTGAGCATGGATTTTGTGGTAGGACTTCCAAAGACCAAGACTGGTTTTGATAGTGTGTATGTAGTGGTGGACAGATTCAGCAAGATGATTCAATTTATTCCTTGCAAAACTACTTATGATGCTAGCTACATTCCTCACCTTTTCTTTAAGGAGATTTTTAGGATCCATGGATTGCCTTTAAGTATTGTTTCAGACAGGGATGTGAAATTCATGAGTCACTTTTGGAAGACTCTATGGAGCAGATTGGGTACCAACCTATCTTTTGGATCAGCTTTCCATCCTCAGACCGATGGGCAAACAGAGGTGGTTAACAGGGTTCTAGGTAACCTACTAAGGTGTCTAACTAAGGAATATGGTCAGACTTGGGATATGGTTATCTCATAGGCTAAGTATGCTTACAATGATAGTGTTAACCGGATCACAGGGAAGAGTCCATTTGAGATTGTGTATGGAATGCACCCAAGAGGTATACGTGAGCTTAGGGATATAGGAGCTATGGAGAATAGGAGTGGAAATGTTGAGGACTTCACTCAAACCATGAAAGAGACTCAGGAGCAGGTAAAGAGGATAGTCACCGAGGCTACCTAAAAATTGAAAGACAAGGTAGACATGTCAAGGAAGGATGTGCAATTTGCAGTAGGGGACTTTGCCATGGTTCACCTTAACAAATCAAGGTTGTAGAAGGGAATGTCAACCAAGTTGCAAATGAAAAGAGTAGGACCATGCAAGATATTAGCCAAGTATGGAAAGAATGAATACAAGATGGAGTTACCTTCTGATTTGGGATTTTCACCAATTTTCAATATAGCTTATTTAATCAAATACAAGGGATCAGTCACTGACTCAGATTAGACCAATAGGGAGATCTTCAAAGATGTAAGCAACATACCCTTACCTATTCAAGACAAACTTCAGGCAGAAAACATCTTGGAGTCAAGACTGCAAAAGTCTACAAGGCATATGGTGTACATGGAGCATCTTATCAAGTGGAAGAACAAGCATGAATTTGAGGCTACATGGGTACAAGAAGATTAGTTCAAGAAGTATGACATTGATATGTCACTTCTCTCTCCTTCCATTCCTTAGTGTTTGGGCAGAGAGGGGGAGAATGGTGTAGGAGCACCCCAAAGTGCATCTAGGAGGGTAATCAAAAGGTCAAGACTTAACAACTTGTTTAGTTAACCTATGGCCAATCCTTTCCATTTCTTGGATTTGTTCCTTAAAGGCATTAGAGAACTTGTTTTTTTTTCATAAGGTCATGTTGACCATTTGCTAGATTAGGGTTTGGCTACTAAGATGTGTGTTGACCTTGTAGACCTCCCTAGGTGCTAGTTTGTTTTACAATTTTGAAAAATAAGGCTTATGAAGAAACATAACCGGCCATGGAACAGTTGGGGGCTCAAGCCTAATTGAATTTGAGAGTTTATTTAGAGGATGCTTCGACCTGTGAGCAAGGTTGGAAGGCATTGAGAATGTTTGTAAGTTTGAAATTTGAAGATTACTAAGAGAGGACAGTGAGATTATTAAGGGAAATTCTATGTTTGCTTCAATTTTTGTGTGAACAGGAGCAATCATGCCTCTTTAGTTATTGTACTTTAAAGTATTTGTTATGTTCTAAGCTTTGGTGCTGGTATTTAGAGTGTGTGTTCATTTTACAGGTGTTTTGATAGTTGTTTTATTCCCTTGTGAGTTGTTGATCTGACTGGTAACCTGTCAAAGATGGGGTGTTAGTTCCTTTTCCCACTGTACCTAGCATACGGCCTTTTGGGGATTGGGGATAGAATCCATGTGTGTAAATATGGTAGACTTAGGAGTAGGTAGGAGTCATGACAACACTATGAAAGACTTCTCCTAGGCAAGCTTAACAGTGCCCGGCTAGGAAAGTCAGGAAGTATAAAACACTTGGCTTGCAGGGGTGACCTCTCCTTGCTAAACCACATGGTAGAAAGGTGGATGGAAGCCTTGTAGAGGCTTGGTAACAAGGAGGAGGTTCCAACAGTCCATTTGATGGGAGAACAAAATAATAATTCACTTGGTGGTCAAGAAATGGCTCTAAAAGGCCTAAATTTGCTAATTTGAAGGATAGGCCTGTGTACGATCAAGTAAGGGTTGAGACCTTTAAAAAATTGAAGTGGTGGGCATAAGGAATAAGAATCCATAGAAAATATTCAAGGTTCTTTGAAGAACTTGGGAGAGTTACCTCTTTTCCTCGGAGGAGAGACCTATTTTGGAGGCCTAGAATTAGGGAACTAAAACCCTAGGTGAGGGTTTGATGACAGCAATGGAGAGTTGGAGTTTTGTGATTGTCCAAGAACCTTAGAAAAGTGCTCAGAAGCCATTGAAAACATATCTATACCCCTGCAATGACCTAATGGAGTGATGAGGACAGTTAGCCTTTAGGGAAGATTAAGGGCTAAGGGAGAGTTAGTGGCAAGGCACCAAGATTGGCTTGGTAGATTAAGGGCTTGATGATCATAGGGTTGGCCAGTAGAACCAGGGGTGCCTACAAATGAGATAGAACCTAAAGTTTAAGGTGGTAGAGTCACCTAGGAGTTCTTGAGAACAAGGACCCAAAGCATGGAACAGTGAGTGTTCCATCCAATCCTACCCTATCATATACCATCCAAATCAATTTGATCAAGTTTGGAAAACGTACCATCACATAGTCTAGTTAGGAAGCCACTTCCAAACTACTCTATCATTTTTTCAATTATTGAAAGCCATTGATATATGCACCCAAGGTTAGGGGGCTTTAAATTAGCTAGCATAGTACCTAGACCCAACTCAAGTCTTTCACAGAAAAAATCAATATATAGTGATTCATCAGGCCTATCTAATATTGTTATAGAAAACAAAAATTTAATGTATCTATCATGAAAATTGTAGGAGGATTCATCCTCATATCTCTTTATATCACAAAATGCATCAACAGGTGACATGGATTCAAATTTTCTTTCAATTGCTCTTCAGATTCTTCTTGGATATGCAAATGTCTATTGTCAAACAAGCACACATTTTCTGTTCATATTCCTTCAAACTAATCAATGAAAAGTATTTTAAACTCTTGCCATGAACATATGGAATGTAATGGTAATCTATAAAACCAATATCCTGCAACATTTTCTAAAGTTTTCATAGTAGACTTCATGATAACATCCTCCTCTTCTATTTGGTAATCATCTATCAGATTAATGAAACTTTTTAAATGTTGTGATGCTAATTTAGACTTCTCACAATTGAATTTTGGTATTTTTTCTCTGATTTTACATGGAATAAAATTTGGGTAAACATTAATGCCACTGAAATGTATGGGTCTATATATTTCAGCATTTCTAACTTCTTTGAAAACTTGGCTAGGGTTGATCACAAATTTAGTGTAGGATTTGGCCAATGAATTGGAAATGAGATTGGAACATATTTCCCCTACACCTCAGGCTCTATAGGACCTAGGGGGTGACCCTTTTAGAAACACCTAAAAAACTCAAGCACACACTCAATAGAGTATTGAATAATAGATAATCCGCTCACAAGAATATGCCAAGAAACATGAATATCACTCAAAATTGGCTAAGAAATTGGGAAAATTTCATTAACTATCATGGAGAACATGGTAAATACAAATAACCCATAAAATAGGAAAATATAATTGAATGGTTTGTATTGTTTCTAAAAATTTCTTAGGCTTTTGGAAAGATCAGTGCCTAATCATGGGCCAAAGAGTCAAATATAAAACTACAAAAAATATCCTATCAACAAACTAGGTTCAACCAATGGATTTAAAATATGTTAATGCCTTACATAAAAAAATCTACTCATGTCATCATAAAGTTCTACTTACCGAATCCCACTTGTGCACTCTAAAGCATAGTTATCTTATCAAAGTAATTTAACTCTTTACTTGAAAGAGAACCATGGCCAAAAAAAACAATCACTAAAAAGCTATGATGACAAATTCAAACATCTTTGATATATTGAATTCATATGATTAAAATATTACAAATTTGAAGACAAATTCATGACAGTAATATGTTATTGCACAAATTGGTTAATACTTGCTCATAAAACCAAGTTGTTACAATTTGCATTCTTCATTTATCACTCAGAATTCACACTATTCTACATTACTTCCATAATTCAAAATTTTAGAATCCTTACAAATGAGAAAGGAAGAAAAGATATAGAAGAAGGAGAAGCCCTAAAACTATATCTGCATGTGACACCTAGATCCTTCATCTTTCATTGATCAATAATTTCCTTTTCTCCCAAAAAAATTGAATTTGTACCTTGCCTTGGTATTTTTCTTGCATTCACTTTTATTTTTCAACAGAAAATTCCCTTTGACCATGAAAAACCTTCACCTCCACCTCCATGTTTACCTTATAGCGTTAAAACTATGTTTGCTTTCTCGTGAAATCCCTTCTATTCATCTTACTTGGATGCAATTTACATATTTACTTCCCAACAAATAAAATATTCACCCCACTTTTCATCTAAAGTCTTTACATCTAAATGGTGAAGGAATTTAAATATTTTATATTAGGCTGAATAAAATTATTTTACCCGCACCATTTCACCTTTCACTTTATATTTAAAATCTCTTTTAAAATAGTGAAATGAAGGTTTAAAAATTATATCATCATACAAAAAAAAAATTTACCTGTGCCCCGATCTACTTAGCCAACAAAGTAAAATATTTATTTTACTTTATATCCAAAGTCTCTATTTTTGAAAAGTGAAAACCTTTAATTATCTTATTGGGCTAATAAAATATCACCTATGCCTTTTAATCTTTCATAGGCTCACCATTGGCTTACTCCACACACCCCGCAACATTTTCATAGATGTCATCCTCCATCCCACGGGGTTAGTGGGCTACGGTCTAGATTGATGCATGCCTCACCCTTCAATGCAGGCCATTGATCATGGGTTTTTTCCTGAGTTCCTCTATGTTCTATGGTGTTGAAATCTATTTTGCAATATCAAATTGATTCCTTTTATTGAGCATAATGGCACCCCATTATCAGCACAAACATTTCCTATTCTCCATGTCGATGCTTTATAATACAAACATTGAGCCCTTTTCAAATCATACTACCTTGCTCATTAGATCCCTCCATTTATTTCAAAACTGTGTAATGCTTCCAATTTCCAAATGGAATGTCAATGTAACCATTTTTTGCATCTGATTCACTTTGGGCAAAATTAACTATGTCTTTGTTTCAATGCCAGCTTTTGTGTAACTCTTTCAACCTATGGCTGCCTCCCAACTACTAGATCAAGCTTTCCTTCCTCTACTTCTTTGTTCAGATTGGTTCCATATTCCTCAAGAGTTGGCATCTTGTTGTTGTTTCTACCACCTCCTACTCCAACACCAACAACCTCTATATTTTTACCAACCATCTAAATGAATTGAGTATGAATATTATTGGGGTCATCTCAAATTTTCTCAAGCACACGAGTTGCAACAACCTCACCCTCATGCAACAAACATAAGAGAAATTGTGCAGATCTTATGTAATTATGTCCAAGTTGTCGAGATTCTTCAAGTGTAAGTTCTAACAAAAGCTTTGCTCTTGGAGTGAATGGGATCTCCACAACAACAAACCCCCACATCTTTGACAATGATTTTCTCAACCTCTATACAAGACTCCTTGAAATTGACTCTCATGGATTTCAAGACTTTAGTCCCTTCACCAATGAGAGCCGACATAATCTTCTTTATACCCACAAAGTTGTGCCCAAGGTGTCTTTCTTCCTCTTGAGAAATAAAGGAATTAGATGATGGTCATATAAAGAGGCCAAAAAGTTCTAGATTTTGTGGCCAACATGGATGATCATTTCTAATGTTTAGGTATGATACGATTAAAACATGGATAATCTAAGGGAACTATAGTCAATGTATTTTTATATTCCTCTTTGCCAAATATACACAAATAATTAGACAAGCTCTTTATTCACCTCAAATGCATCCCAATAGGTTCTCATTTAAAGCCTTTGCCTTGGATGAAAAATAATACATATGAATCTTTATACTCAGGTTCCTTGCACAATATTATCCTATATAAAAGAGTTTATTTTCCAGTATCATGTACTTATTTAATCAACCAAACAAGTTTAAATAGTGACTCAATCATTACTTTAATTTGTCTTTGATTATAAACAAAATATATGAAAGCATATTTGTGCTCCTTATATTGGCCCTATTTTTATTCTTGTAGACACTTTAAAATTAAAGAAATGTTGCCCTCTTCACTAGTAAGTTGTCCTCAAATTATGTGCCACAAGTCGGGTTCCCTTATGATCCTGACTAATTTTTTTTTGTTTTGACACAATTTTATCCTCAATTGACCTTGAAATTTCCTCTAAATGCATTTGACATGAAAAATTGAAGTGGGTTGTCATTAAAATTTTCTTTCTAGCATATTTGCACAGTGATCCAAACTAGCCTAGTAGCCTCCAGATTCACCTTGGAAAACTAGTCAAACAACCTCCTTGAGCCATGAAAATGCATAGGCATGGACACATTTGATCTAGAAACTCAATGTAGAAAATGGTTTAGCAAAAGAGATTTTGAGGTGCAAGATATTTAATGCCAAATTGGCTCACTCAGACTTTTCTATAGTTGCACATGTTAAAAACCAATTAAGGCTCACCAAGTCACCATCTTGAAAAAATATGAAATCATCTCTTGGGAATATACCACTAGAAAAATTAGATCATTTAGGTCCATTGAGTATGTGTGCAAGAGGTATTTACTTCAATACACATTATTCACAATATATTAGGGGTCAAATTTGACCTCCTTGAAACATTTTGGAAATGCAGATGTAAAAACATAACAAAGCACAGTTGCTTTTTCCTTGGTAAAAATATAAAATCCATTCATGAGGATTTGAAACCAAACCAAGAAGTGTATGAATTTGAGGTGAATGTAGATCACCAATCCAATTTCCATGATGATTATCGAACTGTGAAATATTAGTCTGAATAGGAGGCCACTTCGTAGGAATAAGAGTTTGCAAACAACAAAACACACCCAAAACCCTCTAGCTTTGCATTTTAGAACCCTATCATAACTCATCACAAGAATCTAAAATCATAAATACATATTAACATATTTAAAATGAATATACTCAATGAGGGGTTTCGCATGAAATTTAACTAGCTCTGAATTATGACCCTCTTGTTAGACTCAAGGGAACACTAAGAGGGGGGCCTGAATCAGTGTTCTGCAAATCTTAGCATTATTAATTCAGATATTAAAATCATTTAAACATTCAACCAAACTAAATATACAAAAACTTAAGGTAATCATCCACAACACCATAACACAAGGATTTTTGTGTGGAAACCCTGTTTGGGGACAAACCACGGTGGAGGTTAATCCACAGTTTGAGTACTCAAATAAAAATTTTACAAAGGAGAATGCACTTACATTCAAGAACACTTCCTAGAGCTCATTGATCAAAAGGGAAGGCTCACTACCTTACAAGAGTTTAGATTAAAACCATAGGAAGGTTGAACTGAGATAGTAGGATCTATTCATTCCAAGTTACAGTTTTGGTGAAGCTCATGGATTAGATTCTAGATCCTCTATCAGATTTTATACTTCACTCTGCTCTTCTCTTCCCTTCACACCACAAATTCATGTACAGATGAATTCACACTATCACCCTTTTGAATTTTGCACCACACACTAGTAAACCTCGCATTCCACATATTCACTATCTTCACTATATCAAAATGATAAAACCGATCTCATATATATATATCCGCTATCAAGGATTTGATCATTCATATGTTAGCTTCATTAAATATTGAGTGTTTTCCAACTGTCGGCTAGATCCTTAATTAAAACTATATTTGCACCACCCATAGTCATCCTAAACATAGTAGGGACCCAAACAAACATAATCAAGCATGAAAAAATTTAATTAATTACTCCTTATACATCCGTAGTTACTATATTTGACAAGTTGACATTTTAACATAGATAGCCAACAAATTAGTGCACCAGATCTCCTAGATCACACACCAGTGAATGCGCATCAATATACTTCTCGAATAAGGTATTAAAAAGATCAAAAAGCTTTTTCTTTGAGATCCATAACCCAAAATAATAGTCTGGTGAGGAATTTAGATCGACATTATTGCCTTTAACCAAATGCCTTGTTTTTCACTTTGTTCTGTCGGTGTAAACCAAAACTAGACTATAGATCGGATGCATGACTTAGGTTGCCATCAATGACAATAATAGAAGCCATATGCCAATAATATCCCCCTTTGGCATTGATGGCAACACTTACTGAAAAATAACTAAGTGTGAGAATCATTATGAGTATGCTGCCATACTGCTCTTTCTACCTTCTGCTTCAAAAATTTCAAAACATATCTCCCCCTAAGATTGATGAGACATTTTTCACTACAATCTCTCCCCCTTTGAAATCAATGAAAAAGCATAGAAACCATATGCCAAAAATACAAAACATGTGTTCAAAATCTCCAAAACTACAAAACCAATTCAAAACTTTGAAAAAGAGTTAGAAATTTATCTTATGATTTTCCTTAATCTCTAGAAGGAATTTCTTACAAGAATCTATTGTGATTCCAATGATTATAATCATACTATTATTTTTAGATGTCTTTTTGACAATTTCAGTTAGGGATTTCAGAATTGTAATTGTTTCCTCTAGTTTCTCACCTTTCCTTAGTACCTCAACCATCTATTCCAATCTACATTCAATTAGATCCTTCACCTTCCAAAAAGTGTCCACAAGTGTGTTCTTAGTGAATTGAATTTTTTTGTGCTCAGACTGTAGCTCTCAAATATTTTTCTTGATGGTGCCATCCTAATCTTGAAACATGTCAAAGCATTTTCCAATCCCATTCAGCTCTGTTTCAATCTACTCCAATTTCTATTTGTATTTCCCAACTGCATGAGGCCAACATATGCAATAGTTGTAGATGTTATTAGATGAATTTATAAATTGCCTCAACTCATTCATTTTCTTCTTCAATTTGGTGAGTGATAGCCTAAACAACCCCTTCAAATGAGAGATAAATTCACCTTCTTCTTTGTATTTATCCTCAGATTTCATTATTTATGTACTGCATTCAATCATTTCTTCAGGTAGAATGTTTTGAAAACTTTTGAATTTGATCTTGTAGTGCTCAACATGAGAATTTAGTACACTTAGAATCATATCCTGATCATATGATGGTCTGACAGAACATAACTTAGAAACTTTTTGCATTCCACCTTCCTCCTGAATAAGCTGTTGTAGCTTCTCCTTTCTCAGGTCATCTTCTTCCTTGCTAGCTTTTTATGGTTATGATTAAGCTAGTTCTTTTTCATTTCCCTATGGATCCTGAGTTTCTTCATTAGATTCTTCATCTAGAATATCCTTAATTTCCTTTTCTTTTCCTTTTCCTTTAATTATGGGAATCTTACATTCTGGAGGGTTGTATTCAACAATTTATTTTTCTCTTTTCTACTTTTTCTCCATACCACCAGAAGAGAAACTAACTTCAATTGTTCTTACCAAAAGGGGAATATTGACTGAGCCACACTTTCCAAGTACATTCTTAAATAAATTTTCAAATTTTTGATCACAATCAGCCAAGCTCTTAGAATTTGAGTATATTTATTTGTGTACCGGTTCATTTTCTTTCCACACCACATTGTTGATCCTCAATTATCATCTTGTGAGAAATGTAGACTACACCAGACAAGGTCGCTCCTTCTTGGTTTCTAAAAAGTACTTTATATGAAATTTCGTGGACAATGCACTTTGTAACTGGATTCTTGATTGTCGCAATTATCAGCGCTCTTTGATCTCCAATTATTCTAGTTAGGGTTTCAACTTCTTTGTTCTGGATGGATTTCTTCCTTGGTATATCTCCAACTTTGCATAATCTAGTAAAATTCTCAACTAATTCCTTTGAAATGATGTAGGGTTTGTCCAAAATCAAATTTTCATAATGCAATCTGCTCAAGATGAATTTAATAAATTCCACATTCTCAAAGTATGAAAACTCATTCCAAATATCCAAATTCCCATGTTTGGCTTCTCTCAATTGCTTCAATTCGTTGGGTAATAACACATTTCTTATGGAACTAATATTTCCATTGTTTTATTCATCCAAAATTATTGACCCTTTGATTTGTTCCATTTTCTTTACGTATTTCACATTTATCGACCTCACACCGAATTATATGAAAATTCTGAAAACAATTGAAATACCTAATAGATTTCAAGTTTCATTGGTGAATCAACTTCTCTACTTCGAAATTATGCTACCAAGTGATTTTCTTCTTCTCTTCTTCGATGCAAAGTGATAAATTATTGTTCCAACTTGAATTTTATAGCTCGCACACTTGTAATAAATGTGTTTGCCCTAAGTTTTCTGGATGCTCTATTTTCTCAGACAACAAGAGAAAAATTCTTCTACAGATCTATAATTCTTTGAATTTTTTTGTGAGTTTTCCAAATCCTTTGCATATCATTAATACACCTTCTTGACCATCCTTCATGTTTTGGTACCATCTATAGATAGGGAAGGAAATATTTTCTTGAACAACTCCCCCTAGGCCACTGGCCTAAAATTAATTACTGAAAGAATTTCTAGAAGCAGGTTCTAGTGCAAAACCATTTCCAACATCAGACTCATTCTTCCTTACCCATATATTCTTCATCTAATCTCTTATCTCATCAGTAGTCACTTTTCCTTTTTCATCTTTCTATATATTTTTGCCTTTGTATACCAGACCTCTTATATCCACATTTTTATTTTTGCAGAATCTTGCAATGTGACCATATCTATTGCAATTGAAGCACACAATATTTCCTTGTCCACACCAATCATTCCATTGATTTCTTCTTGATATGAATTGATTAGAAATATGTCCAAATCTTCCACATGTATAACATTCAATATTCCTCTGGGTATGTGTAGGATCATCTTGGAAAAAATAGGCCCTTAAGTGGCAAAAAAATTAGAAAATTCAGAGTTAGGAAACTTGACATAAAAAATTTGAATAAGTTATCTATACTATTTAAAAAATATGTGAGAAAAGAATCTATAGTAAATTGAGTGTAGTTTCTAAACTACTAGATTTTTATTTTTTTAAATATATCTATTTGGTGAAAATTTGAAATTTGAATGGAGTAGTACTTAAATTTCAGGAAAAAAATAAGAAGTATGTATCTATTTGACCACCCTAACCACGATAAAATGATAATATTTTTTTAAAAATATTTTATATATAAGAAAAGGACTCATGTCCCGATGTGATGCATATTTTTTTGTAACTTTTTTCCAAGTAAATAATTAATTATGATTTTTTTATTACAAATTTTAAAAAATATAAAAAACTTGTATGTATGACGACCTTAACCTGGTCAAAACTTCATGAAATTCAATTTTTTTTTTTAATCCTATATTATGCGAAGCATAGAATGTGACGTGTGTTTTGGATTCAAAAAATGTGCTACCATTTGAAAGCTATAGATTTTTTTCAATCAACCTATCAATCAGGAATTTAGTCATAATTTGAATAGAAAATGAATAATAATTACTTATTAAATTCAAAGTAAAGAATAATTTATATTTGTGGAAAGCTGAGAATATCCTTTAAAAACCCTTTTTGTTTCATCAATTTTGGGTAAAAAACAAGTCGTTAGCCACATACCCATTATATTGCCACTTTTTGGCCCATCATGATCCTGCACACACCCTTCTATTGACAGAGTAGTTTGACAAATTTCTGCATTCATTTGATTTATGACCAAAAATTTTGCAATTGAAACACTAACCAAAAAATGATGTATCTCTTGATTTTATATTACTTCTACACTGAGCAGCCATATGGCCGAATTTATTGCAGGAAAAATAGTATCCATTAAAATTTTGAGCATTAGGTTGTCTTACTAGATACCTTCTACCTTTGTTTCTCTGGTTTCCTTGTTTGAAGTTAGTTTGTCCTAATCTATAACTTTCTCCTTTTCCATATCGAAGACCTCTCTTATCATTTACACTCTTCCATCCTTGAGTCAGCTCATCAAGCTTCACTGAATTGATCTTAAACTTCTCCTTATATTCATTTGCAGTAGTAAGTTCATTTATGAGAATAACAATCTATTTTTCAAGTTCTTCTGGCCATTATTTATGAATTATTGCAGCTCACTTTCAATTTGAATGAATTCTCCATTTATTCTTTTGCATTCATTAGATTTCTCCTTTAGCGATTGATCAAGGTTCTCCCCATTCTTCTTCCTTTCTTCAATTTCTTTAGTCAGATTCATTACCATAGATTCCATTTCATGTTTTAGGGTAGCATTGTCTCTGGCAAAATTTTCACATTCTTCATTTATTTCCTTCAAGGTCTGATTCAAGTGAGCATCATCCAATTTTTTGATTTCTTGTTGCTTGATCTGATCATATAGATCCTTTCTCTTCTCCCTAGATTTAACAATCTGATCCTTCAATGTTTGAATGATTTTCTCAACATCCCTAAGATTTGCTTTATATTCTTGAACTTCTTCTTTAGATTGACCAAGGTCATCAAGTGCCACCAGTAGCTACTACTGAAGACTACTAGAGTCCATCAAATTCCAAGATCCACCTCAATCTAATTAACTTTTTCCAAGGAACTAGATGCTTTGATACCAATTGTTGGACTCAAGGGAAGACTGAGAGCGGGGGGGAGGGGGGGGTGCGGTGAATCAATGTTCTACAAAACTTAGCATTATTAATTTAGATATTAAAACCATTTCAATAGTCAACTAAAAGAAAGATAAAAGCACTTAAGGTAATCATCCACAACACCATAACACAAGGATTTTTGCATGGAAACCCTATTAGGGGAAAAACCATGGTGGAGGTTAATCCATAATTTGAGTACTCAAATAAAAGTTTTACAGAGGAGAATGCACTTGCATTCAGGCACATTGCCTAGAGTTCACTACTCAAAAGGGAAGGATCATTGCCTTACAAGAGTTCACATTAAAACCATCTGAAGTTTGAACTGAGATAGTAGCATCTATTCATGCCAGGTTATAGTTCTGGTGAATTTCATGGATTAGATTATAGATCCTCTATCAGATTATGTACTTTGCTCTGCTCTGATCTACCCTTCACACCACAAATTCATGTGCAAATGAAATCACACTATTACACTTTTGAATTTCACACCATACACTATTATATCTTGCATTCCACACATTCTCTATCTTCGCTATATCAAAATGATAAAACCGATCTCATATATATAACCGCTATCAAGGATTTGATCATTCATATGTTGGCTTCATAAAACATTAGGTGCTTTTCAACTGTCAACTAGATCCTTAATTAAATATGTATGTGCACCACTCATAGTCATCCTAAACATAGTAGGGACCCAAACAAACATAATCGAACATGAAAATTTTTAATTAATCACTCTTTATACATCCGTAATTACTATATTTGACAAGTTAGCCTTTTAACATAGATAACTAATAGATTAGTGCACCAGATCTCCTAGATTGCACACTAGTGAATGCACATCAATATACTTCTCGAACAAGGTATTAAAAACATAAATAAACCTTTCTCTGAGATCCATAACCCAAAATAATCTAGTTTGGTCAGGAATTTAGATCAACATTATTGCCTTTAATCAGATGCCTTGTTCTTCACTCTGTTTTGCTAGTGTAAACTAAAAGTAGACTATAGATCAGATGCATGACTTAGGCTGACATCAATGACAGCACTAGAAGCCATATGCCAACACCTCCAAAGTAGGTCACTGGGCCAAAAAATTTCAAGGGAACTTCTGAGTATGAAAATCAAATTTTCACATCATGGGCACTTCAGATTTGTAAAATATGAAGGCGCCACTAGACAACACTATACTCAAGCATATATTGACTGAAAAATACTGAATTTGTAGTGTTTCAAAACCTTGAAACCATTGGAGTGTTTATTCAAATAGACCTATCAATATTTTTCCAACTCTTCGAAAGGACATTTAACAACATTGAGTTGACTTAATTGTAATAGTGAATTGATAACATAATAAAATGAATTGGGTTTCTTATTACTAGTGAAATGATATCATAACACAATGAAATCAGGTTTGACATTAAGAGTGAAATAAATCATCACACAATGATTCAGGTTTCATAGTACCAGTAAAATAATAGCATATCATAATGAATCAAGTTCATATTAATAGTGAAATGATAACATATTACAATGAATCGGTTCACATTACTAGTGAAATAATAAAACAATACAATGAACTAGTTTCACATTAATAGTGAAACAATAACATAATACAATGAATCAGTTTCACATTAACAGTGAAACAATAACATGATACAATGAATTTGTTTCACATTAATAATGAAACAAAAACATAATAAAATGAAATTTTGTTTTGAATGCATGCAAACCATAAAGAAAAAGAGGGTTCACATCCTTCGAACCCACATCTGATTCATAACCTTTACTATTTTTACATAACTAGAGGTGTATGAGATCAATATTCATTATCAATTGGGATGTTGATGTCGGTTTAGGTGTGTGAAAAATTAAAAAATGGGTTCGTAAAATAAACGACAGGGAAATGATAGAATCCATCTTCAAAAGTAGGGCAAGAGGGATGCATTCTGACTCTAAGGTCGACCTAGCCATCAGTAATGTATAGTGCAATACAATGACTAAATAAATGTAAGGGTGGATTGTATTGTTCTTGCACAAAATGACCAATCCAAAGGTTCACAAGCAAGAACTAGGAAAGTAATCAACCATCGATTAATTCAAGAAAAGTTCTAAATTAAACAATAGTTCATCCCTCAAACTTTTGATAAATATTTGACCAGGCAGATTGGCGAAGTGATGGATTTGATGCTTTTTCCTTGATGATTCAGCCCTCTACCCTCTCTAATTGGAAACTCAACCACCTCCCCTATTTTTTCCTACCAAATCTCCTCTCCTTGATTTTTCATTGAGCCTCCTTCACTAGCATGTGTGATTCCAATTCTTTCTAAGAATATACATTTTTCCATTTTAGGATTTTGTTTAATTCCCCACATTCTACTCTTCATGAGTCACCCTAATTTTCTATCTTACAAAAATCTTTATTTGTAGGGGTTATGGGTGGCTCCCTTCATATTTACTTTCCAATTTTTTCCAAATTTGAAACAAAGTAATTGTTGAATAGCTTATCATGGCTCATCTCTCTCTTTATATATATATATATAGTTAGTTAGGTATATATATACATATAAATACATATATAGATATTACTATTTTAAAATCCTTTATAAGGAAGAGGAAGAAACATCGTGTTCTTTCAATTTTGAATCATATATTTTATAATTCTTAATTCTACTCACATAATTACTTGTACATATATATCTATATAAATTCTTATGTTTATGTATTCATCTTTTATTTTTGAATTTAGAGGCAAAAAGGAACATTAAATGTACTAGCTAAACCAAATGAACTAATAAATTTAATTTTCCATTAGTTTACTTATTTAATCATTGACACATATTCCCTTGTCTTTTAAGAAAACATAAGACATTCCCATCAAATTCATATTTAAAATGCAATTACTATGATTATTTAGTGGTGTGTGTGATCCATATTGCAACAAGCTTACCAATTGCCATCTGTCTAAATACTCCTACCTCAACCATGTTCTAATTTTTCAACCTATTATTGTATTCAAACACTTGTACTTATAGAGTTTCATCGGTAACCATTAAACAATGCTTGAAACAAAATTATTCCATTAATACTTCATATTCAATCATAAAGTTTACATGGATAAACATTTAAAATGATGTTGAAATATTTAATTTCTCACAAGTAAAAACTGATAAAATTCATTTTTCCAAAAATATTTAAATAACTTAATATTATTAAATTTAAGAAAAAATTAAGACGTGACAAAGTTAGACAAAAACAACTAGATGTATCATTCGCCATCATCCAACATTGGACCGATTTTGTGTGAATCTTGGATATCTATGGCTATTCTCCATGAATGCAGTCCCATCAGTAATCCATATGTGCATAAAGCTCCCATTTTAGAATCAAATGTATTAAATTCATCATAGTAGGTTTAAAACTTTGGCATTCCACAAAAAAAATCACTACATTATTTTTGGCCTCAACCCATGGAATTCATTCAGCCTCATGAAACTATATTTTTCAAGTCATATTAAAAGTTTAAAGAAAATTTCATAGTAGACTTATCTCTTAGCAATATCTCACCTAAGGATGATTGGTCTATAGTGACTTTTATGGTTATTCCTCCCTATTGAAATGAAAAAAACAACTAAGATGAGGGAAGTGAATCAATTGTAATAAATTAAATCTTCAAAACCCTCAACAGTAATCAGATCCACAAATATTCATTGAACCCTTATTCTATTAGAATGATTAAACATCAAATGCACATAAAAAAAACTAAAATCACAACACTAAACACATGAGAACACTAGATTACATGGAAAACCCAATGTGGTAAAAACCATAGTGAGAATTAGCTCACAACATAAGTAATGGAAAAATTTGTATTGAAGGGCTCATTTTTAGAATAGGACACACTGTCCAAAAAGGCTCATACCAAGGATCACTACCAAATAAAGAAATACAAGAAGATATAAGAAGAATATTACATAGAGAACAATTCTCAATGCAACAAGGAATCCACCACAATTTCTCGCACACTTTCATAGTCTTGCATGAATGGTTTTAGATGCCTTCAACTCACTGCCTTTAGGAATCGTGACATTGAAATTCACACTAATTTTCTCAAATTCACATCAAACACATCACTCAAATCAATCTTGCATATATCTTGCTTCTTACTTTTTTCATCACTCATCTCACCACAACACCATACTTATTTATATTAACCTCAACCTCAAAAACCTCAAATATTGGTAAGTAGTCGTTATACATGCAAATTAAAAATAAGTCAGTACCTAAACATTCCCGTAGTGGATAGGAATGAAGTAAACGTACATTAATCCTTAATTAGGACCCAAATATATCCCAACACACTTCAACATGCTTTCATAAGCTTTCATGTAGTGTTAAACATAAGGTCAACCAACACCTATGTTAAACACAATAAAACATTAAGGATAGGCTTCCATAAATCAATACAAAACTTCTAGACAACATAATTCACTTGAACACGATCTAGAGTAATTCATAAACTACTTGAGATTCATAAAACACTTCATCCAAGATCGAATCATATAAACACTTCAACTCAGAAAAATCGGTAACCCTTATTTGCATATTGATAAATGAAACTCACTCTATGCTGCACCAAATCAAGTAAAATCTTGAATACGCAAAGACACAAGAATTATAAGAAAATTCCCAAGTCTACACAACTTGAAGCCAAACAATGGAGAAACATGGAGGAAATACATTTCTCCTAGACCATAGAAAGCATCACTAGATAACTGGCTCACACACTGGTAAAAATATCTTACGATGTACAATGATCTAGAAACCTAATTTTTGAATATAGAAACATCTAACAACATTGAATAACCTATAAGAACCACACATGACTAATAACAATATAGAAGAAATGCAAAGAAGAATACTATAGAACACTGTGAACATTTTCACACACTGTTTACTCTATTTATCAAATTTTCTCAAAAGCACTTGGAAACCAAGTACTAGAGGAATCATATTAGCTCATTACTTCATTCCAAATCATCTTCAGACTCTAGAACTATATACACCTAAAATTGGTTTGGAGCATCCGATTAATTAAATACAAAATATTTGATTAATTATCCTAATTTCCTCTACAATTGAATAAATAGAAATATTTATTTATATAGTTCACATTTAATTTCATCTTAATTAAATAAAAAAAATTAAATACTTTGTTTGATTTAAATATCATTTCCCTATTTTATTCTATCACGTCAATTCTAAATTAATTAAATAAATATTAAAACACTTTATCGATTAAATGTTGTATTCTTCTGTTTAATTTAATAAACAACTTCTATAGTTCATTTTATTAAATTATTTATCCTTCTTTTTCTAATTTAAATAAATCAAAATATTTGAATAAAATCATAAAGAATATTCCATCTATATTTCCTCAAAAATGAATTAGATATCCTATGTCTAATTTATGTCTAAAATATGTCACAATTAATGCTTTGAAACTTCATGAGAAGTTTTGGAGACAAACTGGAGACCAATTCCAAATTCTTCTCTCAATCTTTCCTCTTCTCTTGCCTAGTGTTTTCATGGGTAGAGACAATCACCAAAATTCTCTCAATCTCCTCCATCTTTCACCATTCAATCCTCCAGATTGAATCCAAGCCTCTCAATGCCTTCCCTGTGTATTTCTATAGCCAAGAAATCTATAAATACAACCTCATTGAACCAAGAAAAAAATCCAGATAATATAACTTATGGACTCTTACTCTACACGAATTCAAGCATCCAACATCCAAAAATCAAGCTTTCATATCATGGCTGCCTCCTGTAGCTGCATTTATCTGTTTCTATGTCAATTCATGCTAGTTTAGTTTCTTTATCATCTAGTATTGTCATATTAAGCTCCATATCATTGCATTAGCATCCATCTCATTCTTTAAATTGTCATTTTAACAATCATAGTGCTCACACGATCTTAGAGAAATAGTGGTTTAATAAATCTTTGGAGATAGAGAAAAATATGATGCTTTCAGTAGATTATTGCTTTGGTTTGATTCATTCAGCTTTGTCTTTGATATAATGTTGTATTAAGAAGAAGTTTTTTGTGCTTTACACCTCATTCACCACTTACAATTTGGCGCCCACCGTGGGGCATTAACCCCAATTTTACAAATTTTCTAGAAAATATCACGTAGGTTCCCTACATGTTTTCTTTTAGAGCTTTCATCAAATACTATAGCGCTTCAGTGGCAAACTATAGCGCCTCTGTGCTCTGTTTCAATGCTTCCATCAAAAATTTCAGCGCTTTCAACTTTAGTGCTTTTGTCACCTGTTTCAGCGCTTCGGTGTCCTGGTTCGACGCTTTCGTGTTTTAGCGCATCAGGTAAGAGTTATAGCACTTTGGTGGACTATTCCAGTGCTTTTGTAATTTTAGTCTGGATCCGACGCGACCATGGCTAAATTTTAATTTTTTCATAGTTGGACTAAAATTTATCAATCCTAGGATAGTCACTTCTAGTTTTCTAAAATTTATCAATCCTAGGACAGTCACTTCTTGGTTTCTAAAATATATCAATCCTAGGGTAGCCACTTTTTGTTTTCTTAAAAGAAAATTTATCAATCCTAGGATAGTCATCACATTTTTATAGTACAAGTTAAAAAGAACAAACATGATTTCTATGAAGCAACACCTTCACATAGATTAGAAAATTTATTTTTGGGCTTAAAACATAACAACTTATATGTTGTTCTTGTGGTGATTAGGATTATGCTCTCCCCTTAATTGGGTGACCAAAGCACCAGATTCACTTTTACTTCATGCTATTTATGCTTTATTAAATCCTTTAGAAGGCCTACCGTAGTGGGAAAAAGTACTTACCCTACGGGAATGACCTAAGTGGGAACACCTAACCTCAAGGATTCCAACCCACTATAATAAAAATGCAAGTTCTTGATGAAAGTCTAACTTGATGGTAGTGAGAAAGATAACCATCCCCAAAATATTTGTTCTAAATATTGGGAGGTCTCCTGAGGGAGTTTATCAAATGTTGCACCACATGGAAGCCCTATCTACGAACCATAGAGTAGTATCTCACCGAGTCAGTATACATAATTTATCATACTCATAGTGCAAGGGGAGGGAAGAATCTATCCCCAAGACACTCACCATATAATTTCCAAGGACCGTTTGCTCAGAGGACGAGAAATTCAACTCTGAGTATGCACCTGGAAATGAAAAAACATGAGCGCCCTCTAAGGGGTGACACAACTGTGTGCATCAATGCAATTCAAGATGTTGGTTGTGAGTATAATGATGACCTACTTGTCCTTAAGTGTGAGTCTATTTGATTTGTGTACAATTTTCAAAAAGACCTATCAAAATCAATAAGAACCATTCATGGTTCTTGAACATACACAATCTATTCAGTTTAAACAAAATTATTCACAATTGCTTGTTGTGTTTTCACAAAAATCATTATAATCAAATTAAAGATCTTCCTGAAAGCAAAAAAGTCAAGTTAGATTAGAAAACTCCATGCTTCAAAAGTGGAAGTCCACCACGTTTCTCAAGAGGAAAATCAAAATCATGAAACCCAAGGAACCTCTCAGTTATCGAAATAAATTGAAAAGAGGGCATTTCTTATATCAAAATCAAAAACTTCTTTTACAACATAGAACATTCATCCATAGATATCATGATTTTTCTAGGGGTAACACTTTAGATTACGCAGTGGAACCACTCTATTCACGAGCCTTCTTTCAAAGAAGATCTCTCACTCAGTATCACAATCACAATCAACGCATAGATCATTCTTATCTTCCACAATCCATGATACAGTATGCCACAAGACCAATCAAATTTTACAATAGAGAGTCTTTAAAGTCCTATTTTTAGCACTCTGGAAAACCTGTTTTAGTGCTTCAGGTCACTATTTTAGTGCTTCTATGAAATAGCACTTTCGGGCACCATTTCAATGCTTACAGTCTTTATGTTAGCACTTATGTCGAAATAGCACTTTCATCATCTTTTTCAGTGCTTTCAAGCACTGTTTCAATGCTTCTATCAAAATAGTGCTTTCATCATCTCTTTTAATGCTTTCGGGCACTGTTTCAATGCTTATGTCAAGATAGTGCTTTCATCATCTTTTTCAGAACTTTCAGGAACTGTTTTAGTGCTTCTGTCAAGATAGCACTTTCATCACCTTCTGTAGCGCTTTCGGGCACTATTTCAGCGCTTCTCTCAAGATAGCGCTTACATCACTTTCTACAACAATTTCAAGCATTATTTTAGTGCTTCTATCAAGATAGCGCTTTCATCCCCTTCTATAGCACTTTCAGGCACTATTTTAGTGCTTCTATCAAGATAGCACTTCCATCACTTTCTGCAACACTTTCAAGCAATGTTTTAGCACTTCTATCAAGATAGTGCTTTTTTCAGTTGTTTCAATGCTTTGGGACTTTGTTCTAACGCTTCTATGAAATAGCACCTCTGTACTCTATTTTAGCGCTTCTAAAATAGAGAGTTCAAAAATCTTACCAGTTAGTCTATCTATCATTTATCTACAGCTTTTACCAAAACACAAGTTCCTTTTCATCAGAATCACTATCTAAAGACTGAAATCAGAAATGTTTATACAAATCTCCAATCTTATCAACTGAAACAAGATCTTGCAAATCAGAAGTGTCATATCAAAATACATAATCAATTACTACACTAAAATTTCATCATCAGGATACTATCATCCTTTATCATGAAACCAAGTAAATTTTTAACATAGTCTCATCAATAAGATCAATCATCTTATTCGACTTTTATTAAAAGTTCAATTGACATTTTTTCAGCATAGAAGATCAACATTTCGGAAAAAAGAGTAACAATTTGTATGCCAATCTTCACTAGATCCCAAAAATAGAGACTCTACGAGCAAGAACTTGAAACATCTCAAGCAATGGCAGAGGAAAATCCTTGGAACAATCTAAACCACAATGATAAGAATGAAATAACTCCAGAGGATATTCAAACAACTCAACAAGATCCCAAGTTCCAAAAATTTATGGAGAAAATCTTAGAACAAGATATGGAGAAGTATCTTTTGATGTTGGTTCAATCAGGTGCCAAAATTCCCAAGGACTTTGATGTCAATAATTTTAAAGAAGCACCTAGAACAAGTGAGACCGAAATACTACAACCCACACAAACAATAGATCCAGTTGTTGCTTTCACATCCCAAATGGAACTATTACAACAACAGATACAAGATATGATGAAAGGGAGTACTAAAAGATATGTGATATAGGACATTTGTCCTTATCCTTTCAATGCAATAGTTGGCCTAATACCATTTTCAAGACAATGTGAATTCCCAAAGTATGACAAGTACAATGGAAGAACAGATCCAATAGATCATATTCGGGAGTTCAAAACAATGAGCCTTGAGTTTTCCAAAGAGGAAACTTACTTAATGAGGTTCTTCCCAAGAAGTTTGGGAGGTACATGTATGGAGTGGTTCTCAAAACTATAACCAGGGATCAGGACTTTTGAGGACCTTGTCAACAATTTTATCTCCCAATACTCATTTAACATCCAACATGATGTTACAATAAAGGATCTTTACAACCTAAAACAAAACAAAGGGGAAACGTTCTTGTCTTTTTTACAAAGATGGCGACGATTGTTCACCAGATATCCTAGATCCATTCCTGAGGAGGTAAAGATGGAGTTGTTCATTGGCAACTTAATGGAGGAAATGATATATAGACTAGAATTACAATGTCCTCCCATGTTCGAAAAAGTAATAGAAAACGGTCTTAAAATTGAGGAAGCATTAGTCAAAAGAGGAGTTATCAAGAATTTCAATGATAAAACAAATAACACAATTAACTCCTCCAATCAATACTCAAGCACTGACAAGACAAAATTTTGGCAAAAGAATCAAAACACAACTACCACTGAAACAACGAATGATCCCCAAAATTTCAAACTAGTTTTTAACTTAACAACATCTACATCGAGGAATCAAAGCAATGACCAAACTGTCAAGACAAATTTCATGCAAAGCAATGAGATCGTAAGAACATAGTCATATCAAAATCCCTCAAATCAGTGGAGGTTCAAACCTTTAGGCCAAACAATAGAATTATCAATGAAAGAATTGGTCACCAGTGGCCTCATCACTGCACGGGAAGCCCGATTCTGGGATCAAAAGGTCAAACCACCATGGTGGAATGACATAGATTACTACAGCTTCCATAATAACAAAGGTCACAAAACCAACGATTGTATGGAGTTGAAGCATGCAATACAAGAATTGATCGACAACAATAAAGCATATGTAGAAACACCTCAAAACAATAATGATCACTCAGCCTTCAAAGACCCTTTGCTAAACTATGACAAAGGATCATCATCATCCTCAAACAACAAAGGTAAGAACATCAATCATGTCTATGAAAAAAAAATCCTTTATTTATATGAAGTAGAGAGTAATCATACAGTTGATCATGATATTAGCGAACCCATAATCAACAACACTACCCCTTTGGATTTTCTCCCAATCATACAAAACTTTGACAATCAAATCAATGTCTTAAAAATCAGAGACCGTCAAGAACATCAACCGGAAAATGTTATGACTAGGGGGCAATCCAAGTTAATGTTGAAGGGAGTCAGATCTACACATGCAGTTCCCCCTCCATCTCATTATAACATTGTTGATCAACTGAAAAACATTCCCACAAAAATATCAATACTAGAACTCCTTAAATTATCACCATCGCATAAGGAGGTTTTAGAACAAGCATTAGTAGCCACTACGGTACCAACGAATCTAAATTTTTTCTAGTTCCAAGCTATGGTGGGGCATTTCACTACCCCGCATTGTCTATCATTCTCTGAGCATGATGATGTCTCACTAAACCATCCCCATAATACTACACTTCACATCAAAGTCCTAATCCATAATCATTGAGTCAAGAGGGTCCTAATAGATGGGGGAGCTGGTCTGAACATTTGCAATCTCAAGTTAATCCGTGCACTAGGATATTCAGATGATGCTATTGATGCTCAACGAAAAATGACTATCAAAGCATATGATGAGGAGGAAAGATCGTCTAAGGCATTAATTGTGTTACCCATTCAAGTGGGGCTAATGATGAACATATAGCATGTCAAGTGTTGGAAAGAGAGTTAACATACAACATTCTCTTAGGATGACCATGGATCCATGAAATGCAGGTTGTACCTTCAACATATCATCAATGTTTGAAGTTCCCAATAAATGGATAGGAGGTGACTATATCTGCTGATTACAATCATCCTCAACATTGTGACACAATTAGAATCTCCCAAGATACCTTGGTGCCTCACAATAGGGAAGCATCTAGTTCACAATTATCCAACGAAGAACAATGTCCAAGTATCACCACCAAGTGGGTCGAGAAAAAGGGTAAAGAAAAAGAAACAAGTCTTGTTGAAACTCAATCAATAGATAATCCAGATTAGAAAACATCTTTATCAAAAAAAATTCAAGAGAAAGTACAAATGACTAACAAAGGAATGGGAACATATTCTATGGAGAAATCGCTTAACCTATCACAGTTAATGCCATCTCCTAGGACATATGATCAACCATCTATGATAAAACCTCAAATTTCATTACCAGTCACAGTTCTTCAAGAAAGGTTTGTTAAAAAGGGTACCATAGAGGATGAAACAGACAACAAAGCGATCTTGGATTGGCTCTACAAAGAGGAGGAACCCTCTACATCAAATAGCAGTGTCAAAAATGTCAACATCAACACTGATAAATACAGAAAAGGGAAATTTATTTTAGAGAAAATGGGTTATGAAGGACAAGGACTTGTGGGATTAAGAAAACATGGAATCATAGAGCCTATTCATCCCCTCACTCTCCACTCAAAGGAAAAAACGGGTCTCAGATACTCTAGTGAAGAAAATTAGGAATTGGAAAAGAAGGCTATGGAAAGAATCCTTCAACTTAGAAACAGCTCTGAGACATATTCAAATGAATATGAATGGGATTCATGTTCCAATTTTTCTTTCATAGATATTCATATCGATGTCATCCAACAATATACACCTACATGTGAGGAGGGCCAAGGCTCTGGGTCTAGACCAATCGTGGCAGTGTCACTAAATATTGATGATTCGAGTAGGGATGAAGAAACCTCGAGTGAACTAGAAAATCTTGAAGAAAGTACCATCATAGACCTTGATATTCCAATAAACAACTATAACGAAATAGCTATCCAAACCCTTACATCCATCAACCTGAATGAATCTGATAACCTCATCCCTTTAATCCATCTTGAAGTAATTGACTAGGAGACTATTGAACCCCTAACTGTGCCAAGATTTACAGACAATGATGCCATCATGAATTACCTATGTCATAGAAAACCTGATACAAGTTCTATCTATAACACTTATAACAACATGACTCAGTAGGAGGGTTTCAAATCTTCTAGTTGCAAAGTTGAAAAGAGGGAAAATAGATCTAATGGTGAAAACGATTCTATGGCAGCATTAGATTTGGAAAAAGAAAAAATAAAGAACACATCTAATAGTGAAAACCTTTCTGAGGCATTGAAGGATGGAAGATTTGACACTCTTCCAGAAGATTATCATGAGCGATCATCTATCCTAGTGGAACCAACATAGTTTGTGAATATCAGCAATGAAGATAAGGAAAAAATCCTACATCTGGTGGAATCCATGATAGAACAAGAAAGACCAAAATTCATCAAATTCTTTAAAGAAAGAAGCATCAACTTCGCTTGGTCATATTTCAATATGCCAGGCTTAGACTCAAATCTCCTCATGCATCACTTGTCTTTGCCCACAAGAATCAAGCCTGTCAAGCAAAAATTAAGAAAAATGCATCCCCATATCACATTGATGGTAAAGACAAAGCTAAAGAAATTGTTGGATGTTGGATTCATACGGTCTATAGACTATGCCAAATGGATATCAAACCTTGTACCTATTTCAAATCCGAACAATAACATTAGGATATGTACAGATTTTTGGGATCTAAATAAAGCATTCTCGAAGGATGATTTTATGCTACCAAATATCAACATCATTGTGGACTTGACAGTAGAGCATGCTATGTTGTCAATCATGGACAGTTTCTCTAGGTACAATCAAATAAAAATAGCTCCAGAAGATCAAGAAAGGATGGCTTTTACATGTCCATGGGGAACCTTCTACTAGAACGTCATGCCATTTGGTCTGAAAAATGTAGGAGCCACTTATCAAAGAGAAATGATGACAATATTCCATGATATGATGCACACCTTCATGGAGGATTACGTGGATGACATCTTGGAAAAATTTGGTACGAGGGAAGGACATTTACATATCCTAGATAAAATCTTCACACGGATGGAGAAAATTAATGTCAGGTTAAACCCTAAGAAGTGTGTCTTCGGGGTCACATCAACAAAACTATTAGGGTACATTGTCTCAGAAAAAGGAATTAAAGTGGATCCAGTGAAAGTCAAAGCAATAATGGAGATGCCACCTCCTAAAAATATCAGTCAACTCAAATCACTACAGGGAAGGCTCCAATTGATTAGAAGATTTATCTTCCAGCTGGAGGACAAAAGTCATCCTTTTAATCATCTATTACATAAGAATATATTTTTCAAGTGGGATGAGGGGTGTGAAACAAAATTCAATCAAATCAAATAGTATCTAATGTCACCACCCATTCTCATGACACCAATAGAAGGAAGGCCTCTCATATTATATATTGATATGACAGATATCTCTTTTGGGGCACTATTAGTGCAAGAGGATTATGAAGGAAAATAACATGCCATCTACTATATCAGCTAGACTTTAAATGGATATGAAATCAATTACACTTTCATAGAGAAATCTTTATTGACCATGGTATTTTCTACTCAACAACTGAGACACTATATGCTAACTCATACAATCAAGCTAATAGCAAAGATTGATCCTTTAAAATATCTACTCAATAAAGCTTCCTTAACAGGTAGACTAGAAAAGTGGGTCATGCTATTAAGTGAATTTGACATTTAGTATGTAGAGAGAAAGGCAATCAAGGGTTAGGAAACTGTTGAACAATTAGCAGAGGCTCCTTTACCAGATGATCGACCAATGACAATGGAGTTTCCAGATGCAGACATTCTGACAATGATGCCCCAACAATGGGTATTATATTTTGATGGATCATACATAGAGCGTGGATCAGGAGAAGGGATCTTATTCATCTCTCCATAAGGGCACACCATTCCAAAATCATATAGATTAATGTTTCAATGTACAAATAATGTGGTAGAATATGAAGCATTAATCATTGGGGTCAAAATAGCAATTCAATGGAAGATCATAGACTTATAGGTATATGGGGACTCTGAACTAGTTATTTATCAAGTAAATGATGAATATCAAACAAAATATGAAAATATGATGCCCTAGAAGCAACAAATAGATGATCTAAAATAGTCCTTTGTCAGTATCAAGTTTGATCAGATTCCAAAGGCGGAGAACAAAGCTACGGATGCTATGGCTACAATTGCTTCATTACTACAATTGCCTAAGAAGCATGTTTGTTATGATTTTATGGTAGAAAAAGTATCATGTCCTTCCCATTATAAATCTGAATCTGCTACCATATTCCATATAGAAATAACTGAAACCTCCATCTATGAAACAACTTATGCTTACCTGAAAAATGATATCCTTCCTCCTAATCTATCTAGGAACCAAAAATGAAACTTCAGTTGCCAATCCGCACAACATACTTTAATCATCAAGGTCTTGATGGTACTCTACTCCGATGTCTAGAACATGAAGAATCTGAAATGGCTCTAAGCAAAGTTCATGATGGTATTTGTGGCACTCATTCAAGTGGGATAACTCTACCTAAGAAACTCCTCCATTTGGGATATTATTGGCCATGCATGGAGAAACAATCCTATCAGTTTGTTAAGAAATGTCAAAAGTGTCAGATTCACAACAATCTGATTCATGCACCAGCACAAGAACTGCATCCCTTCACATTGACATGGCTTATTTGTTAATGCGGCATCGATCTAGTAGGAAAAATAAATCCATCTTCATCTAATGGACACAAGTTCATCATAATAGCTACATAATATTTCACAAAATGGATTGAAGCAGTACCTCTTACAACCATCACTGGGAAGTAGATCTCCTCTTTTATCTTGAACTACATAATATGTCGGTATGGAATCCCTCAATCCATTATCATGGATAATGGACGACCATTCAAGAATCAAGATGTCCAAGAGCTATGTGATAAATTTCATATCCAACATCGGTTTCCAACACCATACTATCCTCAAGGGAATGGCCAAGTAAAGGCCTCAAACAAAATAATACTCAAAATTCTCAAAAAGATGGTTAACGATGTTGGACATGATTGGAATGTTCAACTCAATCCTACATTATGGGCCTCTAGAACAAGTATCAGAACACCAACAGGAGCTACTCCATATGCCTTGGTATATGGGTAAGAAGCCATATTGCCTATTGAAGTTGAAATTCCATCCCTTCGTGTATCCTTCAGAGGTATCATTTCAGATGAAGACTATAGGGTATCTAGACTATAGGAACTAGAGTTACTGGATGAGCATCATCAACAAGCTGTTAATCATCTAATGGCTTATCAATAGAGGATGTCAAGAAGTTACAACTACAGGGTAAAACCGAGGGTCTTTCAAGTTGGTGACTTGGTATTAAATGAAAACCCTAGGAATCAGCAAGACAGGGAGGAGAAAGGGAAATTTGAGCCTAATTGGTTTGGTCCTTTTGTCGTCATATCAATGTATGGATCAAGAGAATATCATCTATCAACGTCAGAAGGTGATTTTTTTGATGAACCCATCAACAGCATTCATCTCCAAAATTTCTATGCTTGAATCTCCTAGTGCATGGGTCAAAATTCTGAAAATGGTTTCCTTGATGAAAACCTAGCAAACAGGCATCTTGGCAACGCAAAAACAAAAAAAAAACAAAACAAAAACAAAAACAAAAAGAAAGAAAAAAAGAGAAAAATGAGAAAAATACACAAAACAAAGAGTGTAATAAAAACATATGGTGAAAACCTAGAAATAGGTGTCACATGTGATTCTAAGATCAGCTTTCCCATCTATTTTGATACATATTAGGATCATTAGTCTGGCAGTCAGTATCATTTCATATCATGTCAGTAGTCTTTCCATCTTTACATCCATATCAAAATAATTCTCAAATAGTCAACTCTCACTCCAAAGCTTGGGGGCAACATCTGGTATCACTAGGGGCATCAAAAACATCGATTTCAATGAAGGGCACACAAAATTATAGCAGAAAACCAAAAACAAAGATCAAAGTGAAACATCAATCATTGTTAGAGAGGCATCAACCATCCGTATCAAAGTCAGAAATCCAAAAACATGTCAAAAAGTTAAGTTTGCAAAGGAAAAATCCAAAAACATAGGTCTATGTCAGTCAAACTATGCAGTCTCTACGTGTGTAAAGTAGGCAAGGCTAATCTTTGATCAGCCCCCGAGACCCCTAAGATAGGTTAGTAGGTTAGCTCTTTAGTCAAAATCTCGAAAATCACAAAAACATCACAAAATCAGGATGGATGATCTAAAATCTGAAAAATGAATGAAACACTCTAAGTAAACAATGGATAAATTATACTTTTGATTATCATTTCTTTGGAGTAACTCAATGATGTATTGAACTAGAGAAACAAGGAAGAAGAATGATGTTTTTATTATCTATTGCCTGTAAGATTAATCAATTAAATGTATGAATTGTTGGGGGGTGTGCTATGCAAATGTATCACCGATGACATTCAGAATTCACACATTGAAATGATTAATCATTGCCTATTTATGCAATGAATGCTCAAGTCATCTCAGTTAAATCATACCTAGATGCTTGTGTTCACTTGCAATATCAAAAATCATGAAAGAAGTACTCAGGTCGTCATTGGTCTAACACATACCATTGATGCTTGTACTCACTTTCAACATCCATTAAAGCTCTATGATGAAAAAAAGCATAAAAGTATTGTTAAAATGACAATTGTTTTGCATATAGTTTCATGTTAAAATTAGATTGCATTCATCATTAATCATTATCTATAGAGTATTTTTTGCATAAAGGATTCTAATCAATGATTATCTAATCTATAAATAAGACTAAGTATACTTGACATAATTTCCAAAAATCATCAAAAACATGTAGGAGTCATCATCACATCATTTAGTTTCATCATTTCATCATTCATACATTTCATCATACATCAAATAAATTATGAATTAAATTGTACCATAAGTACATCATGTTCATTTTTTCCACAAAAACATTCATTAAATTATCATCCATAAACATCGTATGCATACATCCTTTTTCATCCATACATTTTATCACATATAAAATTAATGCAAGTCATGTCATTATTCATTACATTATCATCCATCCATTATCATTCATCATAAGATCATCATTTTTATCATCGTCACATTTAACATAAAAATAATTAATCCATCCATCCATACATGTTATTACATTTTGAACATCCATACATTTACATCACATCATATATCCATGTATCATATATTCTACAAATACATTTATCATTACGTCGTCACATTTGAAATAAAATCATCACATATTGCATAGATCAACATAATAAATGCATCCATCACATAGAAATAATAAACCATCATAAAATCACATCAATTGGATCTCATATATATATATATATCATTCGTGTCAAGTATACAATGAAGTATGAAGATACATCATCAAAAATGAGCTACATCGTAATATATATCATGTCTCAAAAAGAAGAATCTCAATGACATCTACGATTAGCTACTGCCAGAATGTGTGGGCCCAACATGACCTATACCATCATCACCCCTGGAAGGACCAGGATCTTTGGGATCTCCTTGAGGAGGCTGTGTCACACCCTCATTGACTGTCTGCGTATGCATCCACTCAGATCTCGAAGGGCATAGTTGACTCTGTGATTGGTAGGCACTACATCATGATATCGGCCTCTGTAAAACTCTGCCTCTCAGCTAGCCTGCAAAACCTCTCATGTAGTCCCCCATTGATGTACCATCAACCACTCTCTAGAGGGTCTGTGATATCTCCTTTTCCCTCTTGGCAATCTACCAAGCACTATCTCGCTCAGCTGTCTAGGTAGCAACCTGCGTCTGCATAGTGGCCAACTATCCCTGAACCTATGCTAAAGCTTGAGCATGAGCCTGAGCTTGGGCCTACATCTGAGTCTAGGTCTTAATGAGAAAACCTCAAGCCTATACCAATTGCCCCTGCAATGTCTGAACCTGTGTCTACAAACTTGCAATCTGTCTCTGATGGTCTACATGTGGTATTGTCACTGCTCACCTCTTGTGAGGCCTACTAGATGATGGACCACTACTAACTGGTCCTACCTCTTTGTCCCCCCCATTGCCATCCATCACTATCATCACTGTTGCTGTCATCACTGCCACTCTCTGTGCTACTACCTACCGGAGTACCACCCTCACTCTCTATGAAACCCTTTGCCACATCTTCCTCTATTGGTAGTGGTGTTGGCTCATCTCGAATAGTAATGTGAGGATGTGGAACCAAGGCCAGGAATGCAGCATACTCCTCTATGACTGGTGCCTCTGCAATGTCTCTCCACATGTCCTAGGGTGATGGCTGCAATGCCCTATATCCCTCCAATAAAGCATCATAAGACAAACAGGGCCCCCAATCAGGAATATCCATCTGTCACCTAGTGTAATGGGCTACCCCCTGTGGCATACACTGAACAATGCCATACTATCTCTATACTCAGCGCAACAAAAATCTCTCTAAGATAAATGGTGTCCAGTTGATCAGATACATAGAATCGTAGAGATATCCTAATACTGCATCATCCTCATCCCACTGCTCATAGTCTATGTATGGATGCTAGGTAACAGTCTCTATGCCATCAAAAACCCACCTCCAATGCTCTAACTTGCCCATCCAAGCTTGTGTGAGCCGACCTTTGTATCTGAAAACATAGGGTCTGCCTACTAGTCCATTTGCCACTTGAAATGGCTAAGCAATAGAGAAATGCTCCCATGCCCACACCTGTAATGGGGTCATCCCTTCTAATAGGCTACATGCCCCTAAGTACACAACTAAATGAAGATCATGATATAGATGTGCCAACATGCACATCCCCCACGCATATCTAGTACCATGTACCATCATGCTCTCTAATGTCTTGCCCCAACCCATGAGGAATCCCTTTGACCTACGATCAGGGAAAAGTAAACCTCCAATAAATCCACCTAGCACTACTGGTAGTGTCACATATGAATCAATGATCCTCCTCCACTAGACGCTCAGACCCTCAATATCCTAATCTTGGAGTACTCTATGAAGAGCATCTCTACCACCAGTCTCATGGGAATCATACGCTACAATCTCCCCCATGAATGGAATGCGCAAAATCTACCACACATCCTCAGGTGTGACCATCATTTCGCCAGTGGGTAGATGAAAGGTGTTGTGGTCACTATGCCACCTCTTAGCTAAAGCAGTCAATAGACCCTGATTAATCCTAATCTGGGGCATATTAAGCAAGCTAGTCAAACCACATCGCCCTATAATCTAAAGCTCATCTAGAGTTAGATGAGGTATCAATTCTATGGTCCAAGGAAACCTCTCTCGCATATGGAGAGTACCCAAATCCTCCTATCATCATAATGAAAAATCCACAATCAGTGAACTATGTCAAGAAGTCAAAAGTCATTCTATTATCAAGTCTATTCCAAAAATTTGGTATGAATTTTTGATCAAAATTCATGGGCGAACATCAACAAACCTCACCTATCATGAGGTTCATCAAACATTATCTAATCTCACCTATCATGAGATTTATCAAATATTGAATCATTTCCTCACCTATCATGAGGATCATCACAAATATGATTTCTTCTTGCCTATCATGAGAAGTTAGTCTTATTTAAATCACCAAACTCCAACATCAAGAATCTGAATTATCAATCATACTAATTCAAAGAATGGACATGATCAAAAGTGACGAAATCAAGGTTACCTAAGTCAAAATCTTCAATTCTGACATAGAAGTGCTAAATCAGGCACCCGAAGCGCTAAATCCCAAAAGTGCTACTTTATCAATCAAAATCGCTAAATCTTGAAAGCACTACTTCAGCACTCCGATGCGCTATAACAGGCATCTAAAGTGCTAAAAGTCCCTAATCATTGTTTTACCACATCTAAGCACTAAAATAGTCCATCAAAGCACTGCTTTACCAGAAGCGCTAGAACAGACCATGAAAGCGCTAATCAACTAAATCAAAACGCTAGAACTCTCAAAGCACTAAAATCCGGCATCACAACACTAAAATTGAAAACCTAAGTGCTATATCATTGAAAGTGCTAGATTATCCAATGGAAGCGCTAGAGATTTCAATGCAAGCTCTAAAACTCAAAGCGCTAATCTACCTACTGAAAGTGCTACAGTGCGGCTTGGAAGTGCTAAAATAGGAAAAAAAATTTGAGAACTATAAAATGCATAAAAAAAAAAGTGCACAAAAAACGAGGAGGATAAGGGGTACATACCAGAGGTCCATATGCGGTCGGCCATCAGTGACATCAAACATGCTTGAAATGGTGAGTGTGGTAAGGGATTGGCATCCTACTCCAGTTGGCTAAAATGTCTCTATCACAAGGATTTTTCAAACTCAAAAGTGCAAATGACTTTGAAAATGACCTTTTGGGCTATATATATAACTATTGAAAAGGGATTTTTGAGGGATTTTATTATATTTTGATTAATTTTATCCATAAAATTAATTGAAAATCATCTGCAGGCTATATTTCTTCATCATTTTGTCAGGAGATAAATTATTTCATCATCGTATCTTCATAAAATAATCATAAAATCATAAAAATTTGAAAAAAATTCTAAAAATCATCAAATCATTAATTTATCTCTCGAGGGGGCATATTATCGACAATCATCTAAAAATCAATGTTTGGGGCATGTCTAGGGCATACATAATTATTTTTCTTTATCATCAATCCCGACAGTAGCAGAAAAATTCTCTTCGAAGCCCAAGTCTACACAACTTGAAGCCAAATAATGGAGAAACATGGAGGAAATACATTTCTCCCAGACCATAGAAAGCATCACTAGATAACTGGCTCACACACTGGTAAAAATATCTTATGATGTACAATGATCTAGAAACCTAATTTTTGAATATAGCAACATCTAACAACATTGAATAACCTATAAGAACCACATAGGAATAATAACAATATAGAAGAAATGCAAAGAAAAATACTATAGAACACTATGAACATTTTCACACACTATTTACTCTATTTATCAAATTTTCTCAAAAGCACTTGGAAACCAAGTACTAGAGGAATCATATTATCTCATTACTTCATTCCAAATCATCTTTAGACTCTGGAACAAAAGGATAGCTCCATGTACTCACAACACTTTCCTCAATGTCTCAACTACACATGAACAACCTATTTACCTCTTTTTCATAATTTTGTAAATATCTATGACATCTTGATCTCATATTTGACATCAATGACAACACCTTCATACTTGCAACAATCTCCACTTTTTTCATTGATGGCAAGAAAAGATGTGAACAACCACTAAATACAACACAACAGCTTTGAACACACTTTATTTTTCTCTTGCTGAATGATTTGACAATATACCCAAATTTCTCTCCTTTATAACTTGCACTTTTTCACATGATATTTTCTCTTCCCTTTGATATAAATTGATGGAGGGTCATCCTTTGATGCACTTTTATTTTATTTTGAGAAACTTTTAATTTTGGTTTTTTTAGACTTATTTTTGGTCAATAAGGTTCATTTGGACTATTTAAGGTCATTTGGGGTCATATTGTATTAGTTTTGGATGATTAGGTGCAAAGTTGTCTAAAAACTCAAAACTTGCCAAATATTGTCAATGTTGTAAAATGCAATTTTGCAAAAATGGTTTTGTAAGTTATGAAGTATTTTTTGGAAGTGGAAATGAATTTAATGGCATAAATATGACATGTACACATGAGCACCAAGGTTGGAGAAGGGTGGGGGAAGAACGAGAATGAAAGAAACTCATTTGGCACATTATTTTCTTGTTTTTTTGTGTGAGACATCCTTTAACTTGATGGTAAGGATATGTATGATATAGTACAGACATGAAATCAATTTGAAAGGTTAAATAATTTTTTTAAGATTATAATTATTTTTGTTTGAATCAATTTCATTAAGTTTTGAGTGAGATATGAAAATTTTATTGAGGCCAGGTTTGTAAGTTTAATTTTTTGAAATGTTTTAGTCTGAAACATGCATGGTATAGATCATTACGGTCTAGTACAACCTTGAACATGACTTGGGAAGTTTGTGTTGTGTCTTACCTTAAAAAATATTTTTGTTTCATGCATTTTCATTAAGTTTTGTGTGAGTTATGACACTTTTACTAAGAGCAGGTCCAAAACCTGCCTAGGGTTTCTAGAAACACAAAAAAAAACATATATTTGTTTTCCACTATCAAAAAATTGTGAAAATTGGTAAGAAGTTCTTTTTTAAGGAGATCTAGAAACCCTTTTGGGATCAAGCCTTTAAATTTTAGCACATGTGAGGAATAAATGATAGTGTTCTCTCATTTTCTTGAAAATTGTCATAAAATTATAGTTTCTAGAGGGTTTGATGAAACCATTGCATTGTCTAACCATGGTTGATTGGGGAATCTATAAGAAGAGTTATAAGAGGTCTGCACAACTAAGGTTTCCATATTTCATGTTTTTTCCTTTTTTGAATGGCTTTTCGACTTCAAGGACAATATTACCAAGTTGCTGTAGAGTGCACCAAGGTATGACTAGAAATGGATCTATATTTTCAAAGTGTCAAGTTGTGTTAAGTGAAGGCTTTCTCTACATCATTTTTGATGTCGGAGCTAGAAGCTCTCTGGGAAATGATTATTATTTTGGCTAATGTGGTTTATTGAGATTTGATGTTTAAGGATCGATCTTAATAGGAATAAAGATGGGCAAAGGGAATCAACATTATTAAATACATTGTTCAAAGTGGTAGAGAGGCTACAAGAGGAAGAAATGGTAGCCAAGAAAGAAATCAAATTAGTGAAGGAAATATTAATTCTAGACTACTTGCAAGTCCATAGGTAGATGGTGTCAAGTTGTGATTTTAGATAACTGCATGGATAATATTGTTTCTGAATATATGGTAGATAAATTGGGTTTGGAAAGAATACAACACCCCATGCCCTATTTAGTGAGTTGGCTTCAAACAAGTAACCGTGTAATTGTAAGTGAGCAATGCAAAGTTTAGTTTCACATAGGCAAATATAAGGATGAAATAGTTTGTGATATTATGCATTTGGATGTATGTCACATTGTGTTTGGAAGGTTGTGGAATTATAGCAGGGAAGCGAAGTATAATAGGAAAAACAACACATATGAGTTGAAAAAAGATGTGAAGAAGTATGCATTAGTAGCCTTGAAGGATGAGTGCACATGAATTGAAATCTTGTTGTTGAGTGAGAAGAAATACATGCGAAATTATGAAGCAAAGACAAATGATGTAATGGATGAGGTAACAAATTTTGAAAACAACATGTTTGAAAAACCCATTGAAAAAGAAATGGAAGAAATTTCTTTTGAATTTTCTCAGACTAGTGAAATTAATAGTGACATTGATGTTGAAGTGGGTGATTCTCAGGAAGAAGAGACAACAAAAGAAGCTATAGAGGACTCACAAATAGTCCAAGGAGAGAAGATAGTCACAGAGGATAAGGATATAGCATGGTTCTCAAGAGAATAATTGAGAGTTGAGAATGTTGATGTCAAGGATAAAAAACAATGGATTCACAATTCAAAAATGAAAATGAATGGCTCAGTAAGGTTGAGGTGCAGTCTGAGATTTTGGAGAATAATGAAGAGAAAAGAATGTATGGAAAACAACATGATGTGGATGAAGAAGTGAAGTATGAAAAAAAATGATTTCTTTGATATGATTTTTTCTTGTGCAATTAAATAAGATGAAGTGGATGAAAGAGAGCATAAAACTCCAATTGCAGTCAAAGCTAAAGCTAGAATGAGGAGACAAGAAAAAAACCATGGATATATAGTGCCAAGTTGGCCTCGACACAATAAGCATGTTGTTGGACTAAAAATAAAAATTGAACCATTTGAAACAAATGTAGCGGAGATACAAAAAAAATAAACCAATGCATGTATTCAAAGGAACTAGAAGACAAGAAAGAAGATTTTTATTTGAGGTGGAACTCAAAATTTCACTTCCCTGAGAGTATGATGTAGGGGCATCCTTTGATGTGCTTTTTGTCATTTTGTGAAACTTTGAAGTTTGGGTTTTTTTGAATTTTTTTGAATCAATAAGATTCATTTGGACCATTTAAGGTAATTTTAGGTCATATTGGATTAGTTTTGGACGATTAGGTGCAAAGTTGTCAAAAAATACAAAAGTTGTCAAATGTTGTCAATGTTGTAAAATTGAATTTTGCAAAATTGATTTTGGAAGTTAGGAGTTAGTTTTGTGCAATGGAAATGAATTTAATGGCATAAATATTACATTTAAACATGAGCACCAAGGTTGGATGAGGTTGGGGGAAGAACAAGAATGAAAGAAACGCATTTGGTACGTTCTTTTCTTGCATTTTTTATGTGAGACAACCTTTAACTTGATGGTATGAATTTTTATGGTATAGTATGAGCATGAAATCAAATTGGAAAGGTTGAATATGCATTTTATGATTATAATTTATCTATTTTAATCAAATTCATTAAGTTTTGAGTGAGATATGGTAATTTCATTGAGGGCAGGTCTGTAAGTTTAATTTTCTGAAAAGTTGTAGTTTGAAACACATATGGTATAGATCAATATAGTCTAGTAAAGACTTTAAAATGACTTGGGAAGTTGGTTTTGTGTCTTACCTTATGAATTATTTTGGATTCATGAATTTTAATTAATTTTTGTGTGAGTTGTGGAATTTTTACTAAGAGTAGGTCGAAAACCTACCTAGGGTTTCCAGAAACACAAAAAAAGTTATATCTTTGTTTCCCATTGCCAAAAACTCATGAAAATTGGTAGGAATTTATTTTTAATGAGATCTAAAAACCCTTTTGGTATAAATAATTTAAATATTTTCATGTGTGAGGAATGAATGATGGTGTGCTCTCATTTGCTTGAAAACTGTCATAAAATCATAATTGCTAGAGGGTTTGATGAAACCAATGCATTGTCTGACCATGGTTGACTGGGGAATCAATAATAATAGTTTTCAGAGGTATACACATCTAATATTTTCATATTTCATGTTTTTTCCTTTATTGAATAGATTTTAGGCTTTAAGGACAATGTTACCAATTTTCTTTAAAGTGCACCAAGGCATGATTACAAATGGATCAATATTTTGAAAGTGTCAAGTTGTGTTAAGTGAATGATTTCTCTACATCATCAATGGAAAATGATAGAATGTTTTATATTGATCTCCCCATTTTACATAGAACCAAAATACCTACTATAAATACTCCCCCTTAGGAGTACACCCAATAAATCAACAACTCAATGAAAATGACAACATTCCTTACTGTAACAATGACACTACCCACTCTCCCTAAGAGGTAGCCACCAAAATTAGTCTAGAACAAAGATAAATCCACAGATCCATTGGACTCATGTATCTCCATATGCATATAATTTAAGAAAGGAGGGAAAATAACCCCTAACTTCTCCCAAAGATACTCAAAAGTATCCTTAGGAAGATCCTTAGTAAATATATCAAAAATTTGATCTTTTATTGTTACATACTCAAGATTCACTTAATTATCCATAACCTTCTCTCTCAAAAATTGATACCTAATAGATATATACTTTGTCCTCGAGTGCATCACTAGATTCTTTGAAATCTTAATTATACTTGTATTATCACAAAAGATATTTATAGGCTCATCATACACAACTCTGATATCCTTTAATGTTTGTCTCATCCATAATACTTGTGTACAATATGATGCTAATACAATATACTTAGCCTCAACAGTAGACAAATAAATAGAGTCCCATTTCTTACTCAACCATGACACCACTCTATATCCAAGAAATAATGCACCACCACTTGTACTTTTCATGTCACCAAAATAACTATCCCAATCTACATTTGTATAAGAACTTAGTGTAAAATTAGTATCCTTAGGATACCATAATCCATAATATGAAGAGCATTTTAAGTATTTGAATATCCTCTTCACAATTGCAACATGTGGTTCTTTAGGATCTTCTTGAAATCTAGCTACAAGACAAAATACATGCATGATATATAGTCTAGAAGTAGTTAGATAAAGTAGTCCACCAATTGTAGATCTATACTTGCTCTGATCAACCTTAGGTGAATCATCATTCTTGCTCAGTTTTCAACCAATCACCATAGGAGTACATATCGGTTTGGAGTCATCCATTCCACAATTCTTCAACATATCTTTGACATAATTTGACTGTGAAATAAAAATCCCTTTATCTGTTTGATTGTTTTGTAACCCAAGGAAGAAATTCATCTCCCTAAACATTGAATTTTCAAATTATTTTTGCATTTCCTCTATAAAATTCTTACACATATCTCCATTTCCATCAAAGATAATATCATCAACATATAATACCACTATCAATATTTTGTCTTCTTCAATTTTCAAGTAAATATTACTATATCTGATGCCTTTACTAAATACTTATTATATCAAGTACTTGTCCAACCTTTCATACCAAGCCCTGGAATCTTGTTTCAATCCATGTAGTGCCTTATTCAATTTACACATCATATTCAGTTGATCTAACAACTGAAATCATTTTGGTTGTTCCATTTAAACCTCTTCTTCCAATTCACCATTCAGAAAAGAAGATATTGCATCCATCTAATAAACTTTAAAGTATTTATGTGCTACAAATTCCAAAAACATTTTGATAGCTTCCATCCTAGCCACAGGAGAAAAATTCTCCCCAAATTCTATTCCTTCCACCTATGATTAACCCTTACACACAAGTGCCTTATGTCTTACCACTTCTCCATTCTCATTCCACTTGTTTCTGAAAACCCATTTAGTTCCAATTCTGTTTTTGTTTTTTGGTCTAGGAACCTGTAACGTAGAATTTCTGGAGATGTTCTGCAAATTGATTAAGATGATCAAATCTAAATAAAAACAACAAAGAACGAGTAAATGAACATAAATAAACTAAAAAAATAACTGAAAATATCTCACCGAATATGCATCCACTTCTTTGAATTATCTCAATTGTCCTTCTCCATTTTGTTGTATCAATATTCTTGCCCTCATATTTTCAATATTGATGCAAGCATAACCTTGTCGAATATCTAAGAAAAATATAGAATATTAGGTTTCTTCTCAAAAGTATTGATTTAAGGAGGAGGAATAATGATAATGACAGCCCATTTTATAAATTTTGGGGTTTCGAACGATCGACTCAAATTCATAGAGAGATTGATGGACAAGATTGATGAATGTCATGTGATGCGAGTTATGTGTCAGATAGAATGTGAGTTAGAAAATTCTGCAAGATAAAGATTAAATTAGAACGATAACTTAATCTTGTGTCAAGACTGTTCGAAAATAGAAAGAACACAAGTTCCACATTAAATAAACAATTTAATCTTCAGTTAAGAGTCTTCAAAAATAGAAGAAATAAAATTTGAATGACAAAGAAAAATTTAGAACTCAAAGAATAAAGAATTTGAATGCACACATGAATTAGTTAATTAAATAAAGATATTTAATAAATAAATGCTTTCATGCATATGAGATAGAACTAGTTAACTAACTAATTGTGACAGAGAGTCCTCTCATAGAGATGATTAGATATCAAACCCAAAGATAACTGGTGGATTAAAAATAGATCTAGAGTTAGAAGGTGAGTAAATGATTAGTCAACTGAATGATAGAAGAATGTGACATAGATAATTAATAAATGAATCAAATTTTTATTTAATTCAACATTCGAAATTAAAATGAGCTTAATTAAATAAATATGACTTATTTAATTAATCAAAGTTGAATAAATGAATTAATGAATTAATTAAAAAGAGGTATTGAATTAATAAATAAAATGTGTTAGAAAGGTAATTAAATAAAAAACATTATTTAATCATGACCATGGATATTAGAAAATTATGTCAAAAGTGGTGCTCGTAGGCCTAGATCAATTTTTGGTGTCTACAGTTTGCCCCTCTTTGATACAATGTTGTTTCGGCGTTGTGTCAAGGAGGTAGTGGTATTCCCCCTCGAGAGGATAGGTGAGTTTGAAGAATATGAGTGTGCTCTCGAAATGGATAGATAGTGGTGGTGAAGATGAAGAAAAGAAGAAATGTTAGCATGGATAATTCAAAGTTTTAGTAAGAAGCAAAAAAGGTTGTTGATTGAAAAACATATGATCTTCGATATTTTTCCAAATATGTTAAGCTTGATTTTTTTATCATCATTGGGTGGGACATGATACAAATGGATAGTACACACCATGATATGAGATAGAACATAGTGTACAAAGTCATCCATCTATGAAAATCAAAGATTCGTAGACAAGGAGTATCCTAACTCATACTAAGGACAAGATTGCTCCAGTTGTTTTGTCTCAACAAACCAAAGACAACAAAAAAAAAAGATAGTTCATGAGACGTCATTGCTCCTCTAAATCCTTGATAGGAAATCCTTGAGAAAACTAGTAACATGAATCAAAAACCAAAGTTAAAAAGACAGTTGATAGACAACAGCCAAATAAAAAGAGTCCTGAGACATTCTTGTTTCTCTAAATCCTTCAAGGGACATCCTTGAGAAAGCTAGTAACCGAACTTATGCACAAATCGATAAAAAGATAAGACAAAATAAGATATAAAGTCATAAAGCCAAATAAAAGTATTCACCAAAACTTGATCTTGTGGGATTGTTTGATTGTTTGATGTTTGACATAGCGTAATGTGAGGGATGACACATATCGCATAAGACATTGAGTCTAGTTTCGACTTGGTGACTATCTATATAAGGCATGACAAAGCTTGGTTTCAGAAAAGACATGTGTCGTATAAGACGTTGGAGCCTGATGATGTTGATGTGACAAACAACATGAGGCTATGACAATTTGACGATGTCTGTTGACAAGAAAGACATATCTTGCTAAGACATAAGGTGATCAATTTGACAATGTGTTTGATATTGACTTGATGAATTTGAGATGTTTTGCCTTGTTGATGCATGACTTGTTTTGATTCCCTGTTTGATAAAAAGTGTGTGTATGTGGATAGTGTATGACATGAGATGATACCCTAAAGGACCGACCTAAGCTGATGATATGCAACATGTGTGATAATGACCGAATGTGAATGAACCCTATTGGACTGACCTAGTGCGGTCTCGGGGGCTCATCGATTGATTAGCCTTGCCTACGTTGTACACGCAAAGACCTCGTAGTTCAACACGACCAATGACTTTGAATGTACAAAGAGTCATGATTTTGATGTGTGTGATACTTGAAAAACCTAGACTGATAGACCTAATGCCTCGGGGGCACATCGATTGATGGCCTTGCCTACGTCCCAGTCGCAGAGGCAACGTAGTTCGACTATGTCTATGATTGACTTAACATGACTGACTTGACTCTATTTTTGGTATTTTCTGACATGTTTTGATTTTTGATTTTTGATTTTTTGGATTTTTTCAGGACATTTTATGATGATCGTGACAAATGCATGTAAATGATGCCTACACACAAGAATCCCAGGGCAACCATGATCTTGCTCCTAGTCAAGCTGAAAACCAATTACCAGGTGATGATGATGACGATGTTGTTTGACATGGGAAGGACACATCCCGAAACAACATGAGGATGACAATAATGTGACTTAAGGATCAAGGTTTGCAGCAAGGTGAGAAATAAAGCCAAGGAATGTTTTGGATGATGCATTAAAATGGCTAGCAAGATTGTATGGATTGGGCTTGTTGCATTTGGAATGACTTGGATAGGACTAGATGGGATGATGGAAGGATGTTGGATTAAAATCCTTAGATGGTTGACAAGGGAAAACAAGATAGGTGATATGTATAAAAAGATGATGGGTGGTGTTGGTAAAAGATAAGAGACACGAGGATTATGGCTGGGAGAATTATCATTTGGTCGTCAAGGACAATGTTGCATAGGGATAATGAAGCTATGAAGGTAATGACATGATGTTTCATGGATAGTGTATGACCAAAGGATAGTCATGTCAAAATTTTTCCCAAAGCATGATTTATGTTTGTACCCCAGTCCTTATCAAGATCAAGGTAGGTGGGAAAATGGATGGGAATGATAGGGCTTAAATGGATAGATGGAAATGTCATAAAAAATGTCATTCGAAGAGTATGGGAGATGAGACAACTTGGCCCCAAGTGTAAATATCCACATAGATAATTACTCTTACACATGACGCTTGTTTATGAGGTTTTCATCATGGTACTTATCCAAAGCGCCATAAGAATGATTTTCACTTTACTATTGGATGAAATTTTTCTCTTTACTATTTTCCAAATTTTTTGGTGTCACCAAGATGCCTGTTTGCTAGGTTTTCATAAGGTAACATTTTTTTTGTTATTTCAATTTATTTTTTTGTATTT